>SKCR01035860.1:0-62033 GCA_019454045.1 Zanthoxylum bungeanum
TTAATGTGATATTTAAGTGACGCTATAGTTCGTATAAGTCACTGTATAATATATTGTCAAAAATTAGATTTAGTTACAAAATTATTGTCAAGAGTGACTTCATATTATTGATTTTGAAGAAACTTGTGATCAACCCTTGTGTTAAGGGTCGTTCGGGGATGGCCCACATAAACGGACGGTTGAGACCTCTAAATTTATATATATGTGGGGGTAATTTCAGGTCCGGACGTTCAGAACATCCGAATGCGTGTTTTGTTCAATAAAATAACGTTGTTGTACTAATTGACTCATAAAACAACATTATTTTATTGTACAAAACACACGTCCGCAGCGTCTAGACGTCCGAACCTGAAAATTATCATATATATAATTGTCAATAGTGACTTCATAGTATTTATTGCGAAGAAGGTAGCTATCAACCGATTGTGTTGAAATTCAATTTTGATCATGTCACTTTTTCAACTAGTAGTTGGGACGGATTCTGAATTATTAATTAAATCAACGTTGATGGCTGATGAGGGTGAGGGAGGTAGATTGAGATGAGGTACATGTCAATATTAATTGCCTACTTTTAATTAATAAATACTAAAATTTCTCCCAAAAAGGTTAAGCATGCAATAATAATGTACAGTGTAATAAATCTTGCAGCATTCACTTGTTATTTATTTATCTATATACAGAAAGTATGTGCTTCCAAATTTTCGTACACAGCGCACATTGGTGTTGCTGTTGCCGACAAATATTTTACACACGGGTTCGATTTTTTTTTTTTTTATTCATACACCCATAGATCACTGTAACTACAATGAGAGAGTTGGGATAAGTATGAGTAAGAGTGTAAGTAAGTATATCATTACTCAAATCTATCAAAAATGATAAACTTACTCACACTCTTACTCACACTTATCCCAACTCTCTCACTGTAACTACAGTGATCTACTGTAGATCACTGTAGTTACAGTGAGAGAGTTGGGATAAGTGTGAGTAAGAGTGTAAGTAAGTATATTATTACTCTAAATAATTAAGATTGAAACTCGCACTTAAGTTTATCTTGAGAGCGGCACGGACATACAAGTGAGATATATCATTACTCAAATCTATCAAAAATGATAAACTTACTCACACTTTTACTCACACTTATCTCAACTCTTTTATTGTAGCTACAGTGAATTACTGTAGATCACTGTAGTTACAGTGAGAGAGTTGGGATAAGTGTGAATAAGAGTCTAAGTAAGTATATTATTACTCTAAATAATTAAGATTGAAACTCGCACTTAAGTTTATCTTGAGAGCGGCACGAACATACAAGTGAGATTATTTTAACTAAAAAACACATTTTACGCTAATTTATTACTTTATTAAAAAAAAAAAAAAAAAAAAAAACCTACAATTTACGTTCATTTACTGTATGCACAGCTAAGCAGAATTTAAATAATTTATTTAAAAATAGATTTTTGTAAAATGGCTTCCATTTGGATTTCATCTCTGTACACGTGTTTTAGGAAGGTAATATGGTTAAATGGTTATATATAAAATATGCCAATTATACTGACCTTTCTTTCTTTTGTGTATTATTGGCTTATATTTAATTTTGTATGTGAAGGAGCCGGCTGTCTTCCATCTTTGCCTACCATTATCAAAGATTGATCTCCATCATTATCACAATTTTCAAAGTTTAGGTGTAATTAAAGATGTCAATTTCGCCCACAAATCCGCAAAAACCCGCCCGCAGTGGGTAGGATTTGGTAAATATTTAAGCAGATTTGGTGCGGGTTTAGTAAATTAAAACAAAATTCGCTGCGGATTTAGTACGAGTTTGGTAATTAAGCAAAACCTGCGGATACCTACAGAGGGTATCTGTTACCCGCAAACTTAAATTTTTTATTTTTTATTTTTTAGGGTAAAGAAAATCCACTCATATAAAAGGATTCACATTATGTAGTTAACTTTATCATTTTTTTCGAATTGCTTCTGGTCTTGTATTGGTTTAATCTGTAGTTAATTTTTTTGGTCAACTTTATCAATTTTTTTGCGACTTCATATTAATTTCAAACCAAACCCCACTTACATGTGAAGAAATTATACATGGTTTAATATTCTTTTTAATTTGATTTTCATATTATAGGTGAATAATATTTTATCACGATAAATTTATTTTTATATGATATTTTAAAAATTCATTGGGTACCAATGCGGGTTTGGTAATTTATTTTTATATGGAGTGCGGGTTTGGTAATGAAAATTAAAACTCGCAGCGGGTATGGTGCGGGTTTGATAATGACAAACCCACACCAAACCCTACCAATTGCCATCCATAAGTGCAACCACCAAAAATGGCCAAAATAACTTTAGGTGGGAATTATTCATTTATTTATAAATTGAGCCAGAATTAGAGCTCAAACCATCTCAAAATATTATGTTTCAATGGAAGAAAACTTAGAAAGTGTAGAGAGTGAGGTTTTTTGTAAAGTTTCAAACACTTGTAAATTATGTTATTATATTAATAGAATTCGGTTTTTTCTCATAAACACTCTTCAGTGATCAGATAATCACAAAAAGTGATATCAGTAGCTTTGGTTATACATTGGGGGTCGTAAAATCGATGAACGAAACTCGGTTCATAAAATTCTAGTTTCGGAAAATCTATCAAAAATCAGTTTTGAGCATACAATCAGCTTTTTCACGTCGAGATGAGCATTGTGGTATTTTTCAGTGATCAATCGGAGATCAGAGAGCCTCTCACGCACCGTACGTGCCAGACAGTGGCCAATCCACGCGCATCACGTGCCAGCCGAAGGTTGAAGACGACCACGTCTGCAGCCACATCATCACATGTAAGCGCCGATTCATCAGCCAAGTTAGCACCATGTGTCGCCATGTCATCTTCCACGTCAGCATTTCGGTCCAAGCAGCAGCCGCGTGTCAGTCGCGTTATTGGCCATGTGTCAATCACGTCATCAGCCACATCAGCTTCATGGTCCCACTTTACCTCCTCTGCAGCTATGTGTCAGCCACGTCAGCATTCCTGATAAATTTTAATGAGCCCCTAAAGTTTCTGAAATTTATATTTTTACCCCATAAATTTTAGAGATTTACAAATCACTCTCTGGGTCAGATTTGGACCAACGGAGAGTCAAATCCATCATTTTCGACCGTTTCGGACGTAAGGTGACCTCCGATTTGTGAAAATCATCTCCGATTTTATCTTATTTTTGTTATAAAATTTAAACTTAAATTGGAAATGGAAGATTCCACTTCTGGTGTAATGATCAAGTTGACAGCAACCAATTACTTCCTTTAGAGGCCTCAAATGATAGATTATTTACACTGCAAAGATCTGTTCAATATAATCGAGGTGAATGAAGTGAGACTAGATTCTGTCAGAGTCTGACTGGAATAAACTCAATAACAGAATTCTGGGTCAGATAAGACAGTGAATCGGCTACAGCGTCTTCCACCACGTAGCATATAATACATACGCTTACGAAATATGGATAAGCTGAAAGATATATACCAGGCCAAGACAGCTCGGAATAAAGCCTTAATAATGAGGCGTTTGATGAACTTGAAGTTACGAAATGGAAATTCGGTTGTAGAACACACTAATGAGTTCCAAAGTCTGGTGAACTAGTTGTCTGCAGTAGATATGCAACTGGGAGATGAAATACAAGCTCTTCTACTACTCAGTTCTCTTCCTGATAGCTGTGATACATTGGTGGTTACTCTCAGCAATTCAGCTCCAGAAGGCAAACTTACCATACATATAGTAAAAGATGCCCTGTCAAATGAGGAGGCCAGAAAAAAAGACGTGGGCACAGATCAGACACGAGCTCTTGTCATGGAGAATCGAGGAAGGCAACGAGATAAAAATCGAGGTAGGGGGAGAAGTAAAAGTAAAAGTAGAGGGAAATCCACATACGGAAGAAAGCGTACTTACAAGTGCTACTATTATGGCATAGAATGCCACTTAAAGAAAAATTACAGAAAGCTGCAATGAGAGCAAGATCAAGGCAATTACCACCAGAAAAACAATGATGTGGAGACACTAGTAGTTGTCTCGGGAGATGTAGCTATCCGCTCCATCCAGGAAAAGATATGTCTTCACACCGCAACATAAAATGTTGAATGAGTAGTAGATACAACAATATCATACCATGCCACCCCTCACAAGGATTTCTTCAGAACATATAAAGCATGAGACTTTGGGTAGTGGAGATGAGAAATATTATTTCCTCTCAGATAGTAGGAATTGATGATATTCAGATGCAGATAAATGCAGGGTATACAATAACCCTGAAGGATGTGAGACATGTTCTAGAACTTCGGCTCAATCTACTCTCGGGGGTAGCCCCTGACAAACAGGGCTATGCTGGCCATTTTAGCAATGACACATGGAGACTGATAAAAGGTGTCATGGTCGTCGCTCGAGGGCATATTTATAGCACTTTATATAAGACTCATCTGAAGATATGTGCAGAGAGCCTCAATGTAGCTGAACATGAGCCTCAAAATTTGTGGCACCAGAGACTCGGTCACATTAGTGAGAAATGGTTGTCTACCTTGACAAAGAATGATCCAATCACTATCTCCAAGAATGCTACTCTAGATCCTTGTAATCATTGTCTATTCGGTAAGTAATATAAAGTCTCTTTTAATTTCTTTTCTACGAGAAGATCAGAGTAGTCCAGTCTGGTGCACTCTGATGTTTGTAGTCCATTGGAAGTTAATTCATTAGGTTGTAACAAATACTTTTTTACTTTCATTGACGATGCTTCTCAAAAGGTGTGAGTGTATTTCCTACAAATAAAGAATCAGGTCCTGGACCATTTCAAACTGTTTTATGCCATGGTAAAGCGTGAAACGGGGAAGAAATTGAAGTGCCTCCGCAAATATAATGGAGGCGAATATACTTCCAAAGAGTTTGATGCCTACTATGGAAGACACGACATTCGACATGAAAGGACTTTTCCATGCACCCCGCAATATAATGGTGATTTTGAAAGAATGAACGGCACCATTATGGAGAAAGTCATAAGCATGATCAACATGATTAATCTGTCAAAGCACTTATGGGGAGAAGTTATTCGTGTCTCATTCTACCTTATCAACATATCACCATCTGTACCGTTGAATTTTGAAATTCCAAAGAAAATGTGGTCTGGTAAGAATCTCTCATATTCTCACCTTAGAATATTCGACTGTTTAGACTTTGCACACGTATCCAATGAGCTCAAGTAGAATCTTGATGTAAGAACTACTTCATGCCTCTTCATAGGCTATGGAGACGAGGAATTCAGATACAAGTTATAGGACCCGAAGGAAAATAAGGTCATCAGAAATAGGGATGCATTGTTTCTTGAAGATCAGATCATAGAAGACATTGAAAAGCCTAAGATGTCTTCTAATTCCAGTGCCGATAAAATTCAAATCCAGACACAACTCTGATACCCACACGAGTGGCCACAAATAATGCGGTGCATAATATGTCAGAAGCAGAACCAAATGAGGAAGATGGTATTGAGCAGAGGGAGCTACAACCCGCTCCATCAGAGGCTACAGGATCATCCACAGATCTAGATGACGACAGACCTCAAAAAACCAATGAACCTCCAGTACGAAGATCTGAACGAGGCTGGATTCCATCAAAAAGATACTCAAGATCTGACTATATAATGCTTACTGACGAGTGGGAGCTAGAAAATTTCAAGGAAGCTATATCTCATAAATATAAAGGAAGATGACTACACGCAATGCATGATGAAATGAAATCTCTGCAGAAGAATCATACTTATGAGATAATCAAACTCTCGCATTACAAGAAGGCCTTGAAGAATAAATGGGTGTTCAAGTTGAAGAAAGATGACAGCGGAAATGTGGTGAAACACAAAGCTTGGTTAGTAATCAAAGTATTCCTACAGAAAAAAAAATCGACTTTGATGAATCTTTTCACTAATTATAAAAATTACTTCAATCCAAGTTATCATAGGATTTGTAGCCAGTTTGAATCTAGAGCTTGAACAGATGGATGTTAAGACAACATTTCTTAATGATGATCTATATGAAGAAATCTACATGGAGCGGTCAGAAGGTTTCAAGATTTCAGTAAAAGATAACCTTGTTTGCAAGCTGAAAAGGAGCTTGTATGGTCTCAAGCAAGCACCAAGACAGTGATACAAGAAATTTGACTTGTTCACTGTGAGTCAAAGCTATAAAAGAACTGCATCAAACCTGTGTGTTTACATTCAAAGGTTTCCTGATGAAAATTTTGTTGCTCTTCTATTATATGTGGACTACATATTGATCGTTGGACAAGATACAACGAAGATCAGCCAAGTGAAGAATGAACTCTCTAAGTCTTTCGACATAAAAGACTTAAGACCAGCTCAGCAGATTTTAGGAATACAAATAATTCGAGACAAACATAACAAAAGGTTGTGGCTTTCACATGAGAATTATCAATTTCATATTCTTCAGTAGTTGGAAGGCTAATGTATGCTATGGTATATACCAGGTCAGATATTGCCCATGCAGTGAGTGTAGTGAGTCGTTTTCTCTCAAACTCAAGAAAAGAACACTGAGAGACAGTCAAATGGATTCTCAGGTACCTCAAGGGTACATCAAAATTATGTCTATGCTACAGGGGAGCTGATCCAATCTTGGAAGGCTATACAGATTCATATATGACATGAGATCTTGATGGTAGAAAATCTACATTAGGTTTTCTCTACATTTTTGCAGGGGGAGCTGTGTCATGGAAGTCAAGATTGCAGAGGTGTATTACATTATCTACAACAGAAGTTAAGTATATTACAACAGCGAAAGCATGAAAGGAAATGTTGTGGTTAAAGTGTTTTCTCCAAGAATTAGGGATCAAGCAGACAAAATACAAGATATATTGTGATAGTCAGAGTGCTCTGGACTTGAGCAAGAACTCAATATATCATTCTCGGATGAAGCACATCGATATTCGCTATCATTGGATAAGCGAGGGGATGGATCAACAACTATTGAGACTAGTGAAGATCTATATAGATTAGAATCCAGCCGACATATTAACAAAAGTGGTTACTCGGGACAAGCTAGAGCTGTGTAGAGACAGAGCTGGGATAGCTATCAGATGAAAATCATTTGGAATGCAACTGGAGGGGGAGAATTGAAGGATCCAACTTGTCGTCCATCTTTGTCCACCATTGTCAAATATTGATCCCTACCATTGCCATCATTTTCAAAGTTTAGGTGCAACCATCACAAATGGCCAAAATAATTTTAGGTGAGAACTATTCTTTTGTTGACAATTTGAGCCAGAATTTTACTATAAATAGGGAGCTCATTTGAGAGCTCAAATCATCCCAAAAACATTAAGCTTCAAGACAATAAAGCTTAGAGAGTGTAAAGAGTAGGTTTTTTTTTTTTTTTTTCTTTTTTTAGAGAGTTTCAAATACTTGTAAATTTTATTCTTGTAATAATAGAATTCGAATTTTTCTCATAACACTCTTCAATGATCAGAGAATCACAACAATATGTACAAAAATTTATATAACAATGTGTATTTGAAAAAAAATTATTCTCTTTTTATTTTATATATATATATATATATTTTAAATACACATGTTAAAGTGTTTTACATATGTTATTGTTATTTAATTTTTTTTAAAATTTATAATTGATTCAAAAGTCAAATGAATCAATTGGAATATGGTAATGCGAAAGGAATTATTGTTTTAAATAAACCTAAGTGAATTGGGAATGTCTAGTGTTAAAGTCACGGAATAGGTAAATCGTCTACCCCTAAAACCAATTATATAACATACACTTTTCGTAATGTTCCGGATTTTGTCGGTTTTATAGTATAAATGAGATAATTAATTTACTTACACGTAATATTTATGTTTTATTTGTTTGTCGCTCAAATCTCAAATAATATTTATACTTCACTGTGCAATAGCTAATGTCAGAATATGCATCATATGAAATAAAAAAAAAAACTTATAAAAATAATATATAATAATAGACTTAAAATCCAAAAAATTAGCTAAGTTTTGTGGGCAGTTACTATCCAGATTTCTCATTTTAATAGGATGTTATATTTTTATATTGTAATAATTTATTATTTTAATTTAATCATTTAATAATAAAAATTAATTGTAGAGATTATGTGTCACATCTATTTTTTATTTTAATAGAAGATTATAGTATATCTTCATATTATAATAATAGGTAATAAAAAAAATTAATTGTAGAAACCTTTATTATTAAATGATTAAATTAAAATAATAAATTATTAAAATAAGAAACCTATAACAATATAAAAATATAATCTTCGATTAAAATAAGAAATTTAATTAATTTAATTAATTAATAATAAAATATAAACCTATTATAAAATAAAAACATATGTGGTACATAATATTTTATAATTAAATTTTGTATTACCTATTATAATAAAAATTGTTAAAATCTCCTATTAAAATTAAAAAAACATATGTCGCGCCTAATCTTTATAATTAATTTTTTATTAGTAATTTATAAAATAAAAATAAAATAAGAGATATAAATAGTAGTCGTCAACAAAAGCTGTCAATTTTTTTAGTTTTTCAGTCTATTGTTATTTATTATTTTACTTTGAATTATTTCTACAAGTTTTTTTGTGAAATTTTTTTTTATTTGTTGTGCTTCATGATGCAAATTATGATTATTAGCTATTACACAGTGACAATCAATATTTCAAGTTTGATAAGAAAATTTAAAATTAAATTGAATAAACTTTATTAAATTTCATTGGAATTCATTTGAAAAAAATTAAATATTTTTAAAATTATTTATAATTAGGAATATGTTTTCAAATGGAAGAGTAGGAAGAGAGAGAAACTCTAATGTGAGTTAGAAATACTATCTGAGAATTGATAGACAAAAAAAGAGACATAAATATTAAGTATAAGTAAATCAATTGTCTCATTTAAATTATAAAAAGTAACTAGATTCAGATCATTTATAAGATCAGTACCTAAAATTTTATTAAGATTATTGTTGTAATATAAAATTACATTCAAAGATGTGCTTAACCCTCACAAAGTGTGGACCATATAATTTTGTATAAAACTCATATTCTTCTTTTTATTAGATATAATTTTTTTTTAACAATTCATATTGACTTAAATATGTATAAGTGTCAAAATTTAAAATAAGTGTCAAAAATTAAAATTAGGTTAGGATAGGATAGGATTGTGATATGGATCCGCCCCAACTGTGTGATAGTGATTATGTTGTCTATTTTTTGAAATTATTGGAAATTTCGCTGTCAAATCATTCATTTCGAGCTTACACGAGGTAAGTAAAACCTATAATTGTCCCGAACTCTTACAAAAAAAAATATTTTTTTAAATTCAAACTCAAAATCTCATGATCAGATCTTAAACCCCACACTTTCAATTTACAATTACGTCCCCTTGAGAACTTCAAGCGACTAACATTTGATTTTTACTTTGAGGAGCAATTCATAAAATAGGACGGCTCTAAACGCTAGACATTGAAGACCCTACCAGATAAGGCACATTACACATTTCGCATAAAAAAAAAAAAAAAAAAAAAATTTAAAATGTGAGAGATTTTAAATGAAGCATTTATAAATAAAATATAAAAATATTTTCTTTTGGCCTCTTGTAATTAAAGCAAGGTGTCGGTGGTTCAAATGTAAGACAGAAACATATATAATAATATAAATTTTTTTATAAAATCTAATATTTTTTATTTGATTATGTTAATAAATTTATTCTGATTACTCTTTAATTTTATTTTATTTTAAATATTTACATATTTAATTTTATACTAAATGATGTAATGAAAGAATAAAATAAATCTAGTAATAGAATTTATTAATATATTAAATGATTTATAAATTGATATTAAAAACTAATTTTCCTAAAATAACAACTCAAAAATTTATAAGAAATATTTGAGAGATGTTAATTTAATACTATTTTCTTTTGGCCGGGTTAGAAATCACGTGGGTACTTGAAAACGCGGAAATGGACAATAGAAATTACGTGGATACTTGACAATAGAAAAATGACAACATAGAATTAATTAATATGCTATAAATTTCATGGATACTTGGCAACAGAGAAATGAAAACAATATAATTTTTAAAGAGTACCCAAATTAAAAAATAAAGAAGTTAAAAGAAAATAACTTTAACTTTACATCTCTCATATATTTCTTATGAACTTTTGAGTTGTAATTTTTTAGATGGTTTTATGAAAATAGATTTTTTAAATGTCAAATTAAAATCTATTAATAAATTATAATTATATTATTAATTTTATTTTAATCATTATTTTGTAAAAATTTAAATATGGAAGCATTTAAAATGTAATCAGATTAAAGTATAATTAGAACTTATTTATTAAGATAATTAAACAAAACAATTTTCTATCAAAATATTAGATTTTATAACAATTTTATATAGAAATATTATATTTTATGGATTTATTCATATATTTTTAATTATTTTAATAAATTAATAATAATGTAAAAAATTTAATTGTATTATTAGAAATAAAAACATGGAAAAACACAAATATTTCTTTTAACTTTTTGACGTTAAGAGACATTGAGATATTAATAAAATAAGTGGGGACAAATGGTATATATTGTAAACATTATGGTGGAAATTTCCTAGTTACTTTAGTAGTATTTACTATATTCACGCACTTTCCCAAGTTATTAAGGTTATGAATTTTATTAAAGTGAATTAATTTTTTTTATCTCATTAATTTTTGTAAAATTTTCCACTATATGGCATCACATTTAATTTTTCTTTTAGTTTTTTATATGATGTTGATAGTAGAAATTCTGGAAAAATAAATAAATAAAACTTAGCCTGGTACGCACCATCCAATTAGCTTAGACCACTCAGGTTTGTCCACATATGAAAAAATATGTGTCCGATATTTTTAGAATCGGACTTAGATATAAAATATGTTAACGGGTGATTTTCGTCTCACGAGCAGTTTCGAGATAACTCTCCCGAGACAATCCTCATTCAACCTTGAATTTGTTTGGTTATGGGAGACCAAAAGCAAATGTAGCAAAAGAGGCAAGAAAAACACAAGGGTCGACAAAGAGTATTTAACGTGGTTCGGCGGAGCAAGTCCAGCCTACGTCCACGGGCACAAAGTGGGGGTTGCTTTTTTATTACCAAAATGAGCTCGGCTGACCTATTTATGGACGAAACTGAAGGAAACCGAGCTGTTTGTTTGTGGTATTTTTACAAGTAGTGTTTTATTTGTTACAAGTTTTGCTATCCAAAATGACCAGTCTCTACAAATAAATCTAACTTCTCTTTATATACTTAGAGATTACAACATTGTTCCCATGATCTCGTGACGTTTTCCGCGTGATTCCCGGCTGATTGATGGGTTCTCTGCCCCAAAACTATCGTCGCCGAAAGTGAGTCTGCCATCTGACGGCTTGTCACATCACTCTGCCTAATCTTCTGCCACACGCAATACAACGAAGCCAGCCTGTAAAGTGCTCCCAAATAGTGGTACATGCCAGAGGGAAAAGTCCAAACCATCCCTAATCACTTGTCGGTTGTCAAGAGATCGGTCAAATAATATGTCGAACTACCCAAGTTACCACCGACCTGACCCAACACGTCCGAGCTCATTTCCACGACTTACAAATAAAGACTGTTGAATCCAACCTTCCGGCCCAAAGTGGTCGGTCTCGGTTCTGATGTCGTCGGTCTCTAGAAGCTGCATCATGTTGTGTCCTCTTGTCGGTCAAATCTAGGAGACTGGGCACGAACACCATCTCTGGCCGAGGATAACCCAAACCCTCAGAACATTTGACCCTCAAAAAATGGGAAAATCTCATCTCTGCCCTTTCCGAACTGTTCAAACACTTTGTATCAAAAATATCACCATCAACATCCGTCCCCTAGTTCTCGGTATCAACGAGTTAACGAGTTGATGCCGGGAACTATAAAAAAAGATGGTGTGTGTTGATCGGATGTGCGGTGGTTGGCTCCAGGAGCCACAGAGAAAGCTGCCTCTACTGCCAATCAGGTCGTCCATGTTATCTTCATGTGCTCGGCCACTGAGGATTCTGACATTCGTTCAAATGATCTCTTTTCCTAACTTGCTAACACGTTCTTCATATTCTGGCTGCGAGTGGAAGTTTTAATCCCGATCAATCTCGAATCCGGCCATGAGGGGAATGCTCTGTCCCCGTGTCGATATAAGCCTCTCGGTGGGACGTAACCCGACCCCGAGACAGTGGAACACTGGGCTCCGAGTGAATGTTACCTCCCCGGACCAATAGAGAGTCAGCCATGGGGGAGATGCTCCGACCCCATGCTGATGAGAATCCACTCGATGGGACGTAACCCGACCCCTAGCTAGTAATATACTTGGCTTCGACGGAACGAATCCAGCCCCGAGCTGGTGGAACAAATCAGCATCGATGGTACGAAAGCAGACCCAAGCCAGTAGAACAAATTGGTATCGGCGGTACTAAAGCATACCTGAGCCGGAAAGAACATCAGTCTCGGCGGTACTAAAGCAGACCCGAGCCGGAAAGAACATCGTCTTGGTGGTACTGAAGCAGACCCGAGCCGGAAAGAACATCAGTCTCGACGGTACTAAAGCAGACCCGAGCCGGAAAGAACAAATTAAATAAATTGGACTCGGCGGTATGAAAGCAGACCCGAGCCATAAAACAAATCAAAATAAATCAGACTCGGCGGTACGAAAGTAGACCCGAGCCATAAAAACAAGTAAAAAAAAATCGGACTCGGCGGTACGAAAGCAAACCCGAGCCATAAAAACAAGTAAAAAAAAATCGGACTCGGCGGTACGAAAACAGACCCAAGCCATAAAACAAATCAAAACAAATCGGACTCGTCGGTACGAAAGCAGACCCGAGCCATAAAAACAAGTCTCGGCCACTATGTGGGCCATAATGAACAAGCATAAATAAATGTTTATTTAAGAAAGAAGAAATCTTACTCACATTCTTGGGATCTACTGCTGACAAGATCTCTTCCGTGAAGGGGGAGACTGTTTCTCCGTCCTGACCATCTCTTTTATATGCCTTCATGTTTTCTTCCCACTTTCTCATTTCTTTCCTGAACCAGTCCTTCAATCTTTTATCGTTCATCTTTTCCATCCTTTCTAGTTTTTTCATCATGGCCTTCATGGAGACCTGGTTCGTCTCCCTTTCTTTTCTCATGCTTTGACCAGCTTCTTCTCGTTCCCTTTCTCTTTCCTCTAGCCTTTCTTTCGTTTTCCCAAACCACTCTGCTGCTGAACTCTCTGAAGACCCATGGTTTCCGCCTTCTGCCATCGTCTTACTACGCAAGTTGCTTTTTATTCTACTCCCCACAGACGGCGCCAACTGTTGATGGGTGATTTTCGTCCCAGGGACAGTTTCGAGATAACTCTCCCGAGACAATCCTCCTTCAATCTTGAATTTGTTTGGTTATGGAAGACTAAAAGAAAATGTAGCAAAAGAGGCAAGAAAAACACAAGGGTCGATAAAGAGTATTTAACGTGGTTCGGCGGAGCAAGTCCAGCCCACGTCCACGGGCACAAAGTGAGAGTTTCTTTTTTATTACCAAAATGAGCTCGACCGACCTGTTTATGGACGAAACTGAAGGAAACCGAGCTGTTTGTCTGTGGTGTTTTTACAAGTAGTGTTTTCTTTGTTACAAGTTTTGCTATCCAAAATGACTAGTCTCTACAAATAAATCTAACTTCTATTTATATACTCAGAGATTACAACATTGTTCCCATGATCTCGTGACGTTTTCCGCGTGATTCCTGGCTGATTGATGGGTTCTCTGCCCCAAAACTTTCGTCGCCGAAAGTGAGTCTGCCATCTAACGGCTTTTCACATCACTCTGCCTCATCTTCTGCCACACACAATACAACAAAGCTAGCATGTAAAGTGCTCCCAAATAGTGGTACATGCCAGAGGGAAAAGTCCAAACCATCCCTGATCACTTGTCGGTTGTCAAGAGACCAGCTAAATGATATGTCGAACAACCCAAGATACCACCGACCTGACCCAACACGTCCGAGCCCATTTCCACGACTTACAAATAAAGACTGCTGAATCCAAGCTTCCGGCCCAAAGTGGCCGGTCTCGGTTCTGATGTCGTCGATCTCTAGAAGCTGCATCATGTTGTGTCCTCTTGTCGGTCAAATCTGGGAGACTAGGCATGAACACCATCCCTGGCCGAGGAATAACCCAAACCCTCAGAACATTTGACCCTCAAAAAAGGGAAAAATCTCATCTCTACCCTTGCCGAACTGTTCAAACACTTTGTCTCAAAAAAATCACCATCAACAGAATACATCAAATTTAGCTCGGACCTTTCAAATTTGTGATGTGATATGAGTTTAATTGAAAATCAAGATCTAAGATTTTTAGTCCGATCCAGTTGTAAATACATCAAACCAAATTCATACTACTTGGGTTTTTTTGGGGTTTCATTAAACCTAGAATCATTCTGAAAAAATTTCGAGTCTAAGATCTTTCTACTTGGATTCAAATATAAAATACATTCAACCTGGTATGGACCATCTGGGTTTTTCTGAGTCTAAGATTTTTAGACCTGGATGAAAAAAAATCCAACCCAGCTCGAATTGGATTTTTCTAGGTTTCATTAAATCTGAACCGGCTCAAAATAATCTGAGTCTAAGATTTTTAGTCCTAAATTTAAAATAAATCCAGTCCAGCCCGGACCATCTGGATTTTTCCAGGTTTCATTAAATTCGAACCGGAACAGAATAATCTGGGTCTAATATTTTTAGACCTATATCTAATCTGGTTCGAACAACTCGAGTTTTTCTGGCTTTCATTAGACCTAGAGCTGGCTTGGAAAATTTGGATCCAAGAATTTTAGACTGAGACTCGGATATAAAGTACATCCAACTTAGCCTGGCTGGACTACTAGGGTTTGTCTAGGTATGATCTTGACCGGATTTCATTAAACCCGAGTTTGGCTCAGAAAATTCAGGATTCGAGATTTTTAAACCCAAAATCTCCTGGATTTGTCAGGGTCCAACTACCATCCAAATTTTTTTGGCCCATGGTAAAAGAAATGAAATTTTCGATCAGATTATGTAGTGGTTCATAGTCCGAAAACTTTTTATTATTGATGTCATCGCTCGAAAACTTTACATTGCCCGGCCGGTAGTTGTATATTATTTTTTAATTTATATTTTCAAAAAAAATAAATAATTTATTAATTAAAATACTTTATTATTTATTATAATAATAATTTATTTATCTTTAAAATATAATTAACAATTGATTCAATAATAATATTTTTACATAAATAAAATTTAAATATTCCTGAATATCCATATCCAATATATACTACATCTGAACAGGGTGAAATATAAGCATATATATGGATTTTAGACATTTGATGTTTTTATTTTGAGTCCAAAGCTCTTAAAATCTTTCCATAAAGTCAATTCCTCAAGATGGGCTTCTAGTTAGACAAGACCCCTCACAACTTTATTATTTATAGACGAATCACATCATTCATAAGTCTAATTATTTTATAATAGGAAAATATTATTTTATTGATTAAAAAAAAAGGTTTTTAGAATGTCAATTTATGAAAACCCATCAAAATTGAAGTAATGTATGGGTTTTCAGAAATTATAATTATTTGAAATTTATGTGACAAAAAGTTGATTTTATAAAATTAGGGTTATGGCATGAAATTTCGCGGTGGTCGGCAACTGTCATTTGTTTATTTATTTATTTTTTAAAGTGTAAAATTAGTTTTCTAAA
The DNA here is from genome assembly GCA_019454045.1 of Zanthoxylum bungeanum. NCBI lineage: Eukaryota > Viridiplantae > Streptophyta > Magnoliopsida > Sapindales > Rutaceae > Zanthoxylum > Zanthoxylum bungeanum. The sequence goes on from SKCR01035860.1 coordinate 15,814, forward strand.
TAAAATTCAAGGTCATTTGTTTTTATTTGTAATGATATATAGTACTAAAATATCAATACAATTTACTGTATTTCCAGGGTAAAATCGGCTCTTCTCACAAAATAATCTAATGGTAATATTGAGTTTTTGTAGTTAATTGTTAACGATTTCTACACGCAGTTAAATTTTGAGTGGAAAATGTTCATTTTTAATTATTTGGGTGTGTAAATGTTAATTTAAAAAATTTAGAAATTTTCACATTTTAACTTAATTTTGGGTGGCTATGTGATAATTTCCCTTAAAAATTATCATAAAATCCTACAGAATATTACCAAAATGCTAAATTAATAAATTCATGAGGAATTATTTTTTATTTTAAAAGAAAAATACACAGACCATGCATGTGGTCAAATCAAATGAGGCTGCTTGTCTTGCCTACTGCCATATTATTCTATTATACGTTGTATTATTCAATATTTTCGCCACACTGAATTCTAATGCATTTTAAAGATGAAAATTTGTCAAAATTTACTCACACGAGATTATTTGGAAAATTAATATGGGACAAAAGATTTAACGGGATGATAATAGAATTATTTTTGGTCCTAGAAAAAATCAAGGAGTGAAGCAGATCGGATATTATACATTCTTCTTTTTTTTTTATTTATTCATGAATACATGATTTCTTTATCATAAAAAAAATTATATGATCTACGGTGTAATGATTTAAAAGTACATTTTATTTAACAAATCTTCCTATCTGATAAAAAAAGATTAATCCATGGTTTTGAAGCATAAACTATTTTCTTCACTAAAAATAAAATCAGTTCAATTAATTCAATACTAATTTTAGAGACTAATTAATGTCTCTACTAAGAATTTTATTGTTGGATTGTTTAATTAATCATCGACGGGGCATTATATATGAAACAAACGTTAAAAGAGAATAAAAGAAACAAGAAAAAAGGATTCGTATGAATTGATTTTGCAAGAAACAAAAATGGAATTGAACTAAAACGCTGATTTTAAAGATTTAAGACGTACCTTTAAAACAATTCCTGCAGAACAAAAAGTGCTGCTGTTGCTGGAGTTGGAGGAGAGAAAGCAGCTCAATTATATATTTTTATGGAGTGATTCAAAGGTCAGCCTTCATGTGCCACTAACAAAATATATGCTGACTCTGGAGAGCAAAAACCTTTATTTTTATTTTCCATTTCCTAATTTGCATTTAGGTCCTTGTTGTTTAATGAATAATCAAATAAAACTAGTATTTTTGTCCAATGGTGGGTATAGGTCGGACTGAACGGGGTTTGTCTAATTTGAGAATTAAATAAATATTTAATAATTTCACTTGATATTGTAGTGATAGACTATAGGTATTATTATCCCACACATAAATATATTCAAACAAACAATATAGTATGTACAATTCTATTGGAACCACAATCTTTTTTATACTTAAAATAATTAATATATATATATATATATATATATATATATATATATATATATTTAACTTTTTTAGGTAAGTTGGCGCCAACAGACCTATTGATCGGGTTAGTAATTTACAACCCAACTTACCCGTACTCAACCTGATAAGTTGGCAGGTTTGGTGCCCAAAGAGCCGGTTATGATATTCTCGAAACCCATGACTATTTTTATCCTTTGTATCTCCTTTATTTGTATAATCTAATAACATGTAGTCTTCTAAAGAGAGTGATTTATATTTTATAAAGCTGGATTAAGTAATGGCCTTATATAGTGTGAGGTTATATTTTTATAAACTTTGTGGAACAGCTTGGTGTTCTATTGTTGAAAGGGTAAAATGGACATTTAATCATTACCAAAATTAACGGTAAAACCAAATTACACTAGCGATAAAATGGAAATATAACAGGACTTATGTGAATTTATTTTTCAAATCCTACGATTTATGTGATTTTTAGCTAAACAATAAGGACTTCTTATGCAAATTAATTTCTTTTTAACTTTAAAAAAATTTAAAAATTAAAAAAATTAAAAAAATTTCTATGACTAAACTCTCAATTATCAAGAACGGACAATGAGCAAACCCCACGTTACACGTGACAGTGATGGCTGGAGTTGAATATTATCACACGCAGAATTATAAAATCACCAGGTTTCCAAAGAGTGAGAGAAATCATAAAATTACATTTTTTCACATTTAGAAATATATGGGAAGCTCTCTACAAATTATTATTAAATATTTACTATAAGGTCACGTTTTAACTGTTCCCTGCCAGTTGAAAATCATAAGTTTTCAATTTTTTTGTTGGCTTAATACATATATAGCCCCCTATACTTGGCATTAGTTGTCATTCCATTGTGTCCTCTAAAATTCATAGTTAATCATTGTGCCTCTTGTATCCAATTTCCATGTTTGAAAGAATACTTAAACTTGGAAAAACATCGACTTTAAACACTTCTGTGTTGAGGTGGAGGAACACGTGTTACAGCTCCATAATTTGTCGCGTGAGGAGCGAGATCTCTTGCCCCATGGGAAAAAATTGATTAATAAAAATTAATTAAAATTTCACATCTTTTACCGTTTATACAATCTCAATGTTCAATTATTTTCATCTTCCTCCATACACTAAATCTGCTTCTCAAATTTGTTCTTCTTCCTCCTCAAATCAACCGACATTATCCCACCTTAAATCGCACATCAAAGACACTAGATCTGACGAAATTGAAGAAGCATAAGAATGAGTAGATCCGACCTCAATTCAACCCCACCTCAAATCGCTGTTCCTGTAGGAACCACTTTCCTAGCGCAACAGAAATACCTTAGGCACCCAGGATCGACCTTGAATTTTTTTCCGCCCTTCCGTTATATAACCAGCTCCTTTACTGAAATTTTACTTATGTTTTAGCAATATTTCAGCCCTGGAACAGCACCCGAACAGCCCCCGAACAACGGATCAGTTCTGATCCATTTTGGACTCAAAAATACACCCAGCTCACTGCCGAAACAGCCCCTGATTTGCGTCAACTCCAGCAACGTTTTAGGTCTGATTTCGCCACCAAAGCCAGCCCCACAACACTCTTGAAACACCCCTTAGTGTTCCCTAATTTTCCTGGATTAAGAACAAATCAAATCGAGCCCCGAAACCACCCAACAAGTGGCAGCAGTGAGCAAAATTTTGCTCACTGTCGTATGAATAATAGAAGAAGAGGATGATGATTTAGATCCAATCTCCGAATGGCCTTCCGTACTATATTTCACAATCAACAAATGCTAGTGTGGGCTAGACTCACAAGAAATAAAAATCCCTAAACACTTTTAGAGATTGTACAAGTATATGTCATACACTCAAATCTTTTTATTTTTCTTGTTCTTCTTTTTTTCTTCAACTTTTGAGAGAAAACCTTAGAACAAGAAGGTGACTAGGGTTTGAAAAATGCAATTAGGGTTAAAAGGAAAACAACTTTTCCTTTTATACTTAGGGTTTAATTTTACAAAATAAAATAATCCCTCCCCTTTGACCAGTTTCGGCCAACCCTAAAAAAATATGAAAAATTTATAAAATCAAATAGTACTTTAATGACAATCTTAAGTTGCCATGTAAAAGGTTGTAACATCCAATTTAGTAATAATGTATATATAAAATTATTATTACCAAATATATATTTATATATTAAATTATCAAAATAATTTAAAATTTACAACCTTTTAAATACAATAAATGATTATCTCAAAATCATTTACTTAATGAAATAAAAACTTTATATAAAACATAATACAAAGTTACATGTGAGCTATAGTAAATGAGGGAGAGAGTATAATACGTGAGAGAGAGAGAGAGTATATAATTGGATTATCCAATTATATTTAATTTGCTATAATATATTGAGCTAGCACGAGATCAAATGGACCTACGGTTCCGAGCTTCAATAATTTAAGAACATTAATTAAACGTTTAATTAAATATTCTGAATTATTAACTTCAGGTTATTCCACTAAAAATTCAAAGTTGCACTCTCGTTGCTATAGATAGATAAAATAAGCCGAACTAAGTCGGGGTCCATCGATATAGTCATTACATACAGATTGACCCTTCACGAGTATCTCATAATTAGAACCGGGTCATAATGTCCGTTATACCTCTCTAATTATTTTTACCTTAAGTACCACTGCTTTCCTAATGAACGATTTATTCATAACCATTATGAATGTTAATCTTTCTATTCGTAATAGAAAAACTTGAGCGCTCTAATCGTTCAAGTACCGAATCAACTCATAAGGAAATACTCATCTACTTCTCGCAAGAAGGAGTGAACTCCATATCTATGTAAAACGTCCCCATCTACACACCAAATCATGTCCCCAAAGTACATAGCTATTGGTCAGAATTGCTACACAAACCTCACATTTGTAAATCAAAGAACATAGCCTGCCATGTAGGAGTTCGTAGTACACTCAAGGTTCAGATCAATCCATATATGACCATCTAGTAGATTGAAATGAATTTCTTTATTTAACGGATATTATAAGAATCTCATTTCTATTTGGGTCTAGTCCTATATGAGCACATCATATAAAATGCCTGCATTCTCATGTCACCACATGGACGATCCCGGATCAAGGTCGTCATAAAATTATAAAATGGATAGCAGCTATAGATAAACCACAAATAAAATACCCGTTTTGTTTGCTCTCTATGCACTATTTTAGATTACTAATTTCAGACTTAAATTCTCTTGTGTATGACACACATACACTAAGTCTGAAAGCACATGAGTAATCAAGGGTAAACAAGACAATTTATAATATGCGATATAAAATAAACACTTTGATAAATTAATAATGCATCTTATTATTTTACAACGTATAATTCTGTTTACATTACATGAACCTCTAGGGCATATATCCCAACAATCTCTCACCTGCACTTGAGCAAATGGGACATGCACGTAATCCTTCAATCTTGATTCCAATGCAAGCAAGCTTCACTCCAAGATCCAATCTTGATTTCTCCAAGATGAAATATTGTAGAGATCTTCCAGAACATCTTTAAACACTTCTCTAACTTAGACTAATTTCTTCAAGAATTACTTGTATTTAGCTTAGAATTCTCAAGCTCATTTCGCTTTTCTTAAGCTTAATTGAAACATTTTTCAAGCTTGCTATTTATAGAAAAACTTAGGCAATTTTTAATTAATAAAAGTTTTAATCAACTTTTAGGTGGGCTTAATCCAATTTATCCAAATATGAATAATTAGGTGTGACTAATCACCTTTGTCTACCACTTTGATTTAATCCAATTAAATCAAAATAAAGGTTAGCAAATGGATTAGTTCAATGTTTTCCACTTTGATTTAATCCAATTAAATCAACCCAAAAACGCCTATAATTACATATTTGCAATTACCAAAATATCCTCAAATGATAGAGATATTTATGAAATTACGATAAAGCCCTTGTGTAATTATTGAATTAATCCAATTAATCTATTTAGGTCAAAGTAAATAATCAATGTTATCCAGTAACACTTGATATCTTAGTTGATAATTCTAATATCAAATATTATATTTTATCAAAATTAATCGGCTACCCAAGTGCTCAATGAGTACACTTCATATTGGGACTCTCTAAGTTCAAACACATTCATTATATAAGCCTATCTAATATGTACGTAATTCCTCCGTATTTGTGAAAATCATGAACGACCTTTCTGAACTATACAAGTCGAGGTCATCACATATGTTTAACAATCCCTCCATCGTAGGCTATCCGAATTGTGCTTAGGAAACATAAAATATGCCGTCAAGTTTCCAAGGTGCACATCTCATGTCGACACGTCCACGATTCTTTTCAACTTAATCAAAAACCATTTTTGATAAAAGCGATCCACGCTACGTGATCGGCTTTGGCGTCAAAGTCTTTAAGAATCTTGACTTACTCACATGGATACCTAAACTCCTTATGGTACACATACGGGCCGACGAATCCTATCTTGATATGCACTTGATTAACGAGTGCATCGGTCCACACCCAACGAACATCTAGAGGCTAGACCATGAAAGGTTTCTGACATACATGGCATCAAAATGTGGAGGATCTCACACAAAACTAATGCTATCCTATAGTCAAAGGATCACATATGCTACTCGACTCAAGGAGATTCCTATTGACGACGGTGTGTACTTCTAACTATTAGGAATCACCTGTGAGTCATTCAGTATTCACTCTAACGAATACCCACATGTCTATACAAGATTCCCATGCTTATGGTACATCGGACTAAACCATTGGAACTCCAATTCTAATATACGACATGTGATTGTCTTCTCGGTTATAGAAATTCGACCGTATTCCAAAATCAATGACTAAGAATATTTACTTTAAGAATAGTTTATAATAGTAATACTAATATTATCTCAATGTTGGACCACCCAGTATCCAGTATTACTAAATGACTATTCTAAGGTTGATGTCATTCTCAACATATATATATCTAATATGCATAATGACATTATCATTAATTAAGTTTGAAATAAAAATATAGTTATTTTATTAATAAATAATAAAATATAATATACTATACATTATTCGGATTGGTGTTCCAAGCACCAACTCCAACAAACTCCCACTTGTTTAGTGCCAATCTGGATGGTACCACAGTCTCATCTCCTTCAATGTTTATCGAATAAATTAGAAGGTAAGGCCTTAGTAAGCGGGTCTGCTATGTTATCTAGTCCTTGAACCTTCAAGACCACTATGTCTTCTCGTTCAATAAACTTTGATCACGTGATATTTCCTATTCACATGTTTAGACTTGAAATGCGTTCTCGGCTCCTTAGCCTGCGCAATGGCTCCATTATTATCACAGTATAGTGGATCGAATCCTCAAAACTAGGAACAATGCCAAGTTATGTGATAAAATTTCTAATATATACAGTTTTTTTAACAGCTTTTAAAGCCGTTATAAACATTTTATATATATATATATATATATATATATATAATATATATATATATATATATATTATATATATATATATATATATATATATATATCCGGATGTAGACTATCTATCATCTGGATCTCATTGGAAGTTAGTGTCTATATAATCCTTAAATTTGTAGCTCATCTTCTCCATATATGAGAAACTTATCCTTAGTACCTTAAAGATATTTAAAGATATGTTTCATGGCTGTCCAATGATCATTACTTGGATCAGATTGATATCGGCTAGTCATAATGACGCCGAAACTGATGTTAGGTCTCGTACATAAAATAACATACATAATACTTCCTAGAAGCATATGGCAAGCTAGAAGTTCTAACTCTCTATTCCTCAGTCTGAGGTGTCATTTTCTTCGAAGGATGTATGTCATATCGGAAAGGTACATTTACTGCCTTGCAATTGGTAAAACCATACCTTTCTAACATTTTATCTATGTACGTGGATTGCGACAACCCTATAAGCTTCATAACTCTATCACAATAGAGCCTTATACCTAGTATGTAAAAAGCTTCACCCATGTCCTTCATGAAGAAGTTCTTGCAAAGGTAGGTTTTCACACTTTGCATTAATCATATATCATTTCCAATGATAAATATGTCATCTTCATACAAAACTAGGAAAACTATCATGCTCTCACTCACTTTCTTATAAACACGTGGTTCTTTCTCGTTCTTGATAAATCCAGATAATCTAATTATCTAATCAAAACGACGATTCCAGTTTTGGGATGCTTTTTTAAGTCCATAAATAGACTTCTGGAGTTTACAAACCTAGTTTGAAGTCTCACTGGATACGAAACCCTTTGGTTGTTCTATATAGATATCCTCATAGAGGAATCCATTTAGGAAATTAATTTTCACATCCATATGCCATATCGAACAATTATGATATGCAACAAAGACTAAAAGAATCCAAATGGATTTTAGCATGGTTACAGGTGAAAAAGTTTCCTCATAGTAAATCCTAGGACATTGAGTATAACCTTTAGCTACCATCGGGCCTTAAAGGTTTTCACTTTTCCATTGGGCCTCGCTTCCTTTTATAAACCCATTTACAACCAATAGGTTTAACTTCTTCAGGAAGTACAACCAAGTCACAGACTTTGATTGTCATGCATAGAATCCATCTCGGACTTCATGGCTTCCTGCCATTTTCCCGAATCGATATCCAATATCGTCTATTTATACGTAGTCAGATCTGTTTCCTCAAATAAGAGAACATCAAGGCTCACATAAGATGTTAAAAATAATCTCTCAGGAGGCATTGATATTTTATTCGACTTACGTATAACCTGTGTTTTAGATCATTCACCTAGTTGGATCTGTGGTTCCATCTTAGGTTCCTTACTGTTGGGATCAAACTCATCAAGTTCAATCTTTCTACAATTCTCACTTTCTCTCAATAATTATTTTTCAAGAAAAATGGCAAAGCGAATAATAAATACATTTCGTTGCTTAGAATCATAGAATTAATATCCCAAATATTTTCAGGATATCCAACGAACCTATATGTACACCTCATGGGTGCTAGTTTGTCCCGCTGCACAACTCTAACGTATGCAGGACAACTCCAAATCTCTAAGACTTGGATTTCTACCGAACCATATCTAATATAAGGTTGTAGAAACAGCTTTCGATGGAACTCTATTAAGTATAGCTCACATTGATCGCACCATATCCAATAAAGTACGATATCTCCGCTCAGACACACCATTATGTTAAGGAGTTCCTGGTGGGCTATATCGGGCGGGAATTCAATTCTCCCTTAAATTACTTCTGAATTAATTGCTCATAAATTCACCACATCGATCTAATCAAAGATACTTGATGAATTTACTGATTTGTTTTTCTACTTCGTTTCAGAATATTTTGAACTTGTCAAATATTTCTGATTTATAGATATATTCATATCTTGACTTATCATCCGTGAAAGTCACGAAGTATATAGAACCATCATGAGCAACATGATTTAATGGACCACACACATCGCTATATATTAGTTCCAATAAATCTTCAGCATAGTGCCTAACACCAAGAAATGAGGCCTTTGTCATTTTTCCTAGGAATTATGACTCATAAATTGGATAATGATCTAAGGTAAGATATTCAATCAAACCATCATTAACTAATTTTCATAGACGTCTAACACCTATGTGGCCCAATTTCATATGCCTTTATTCAATATTATTTAATTCAGATATATTACTTGTATTTTCCTCTATAGTAAATGCATCTCTATATGTTTCCAAAATATAGTGATCGTTAGATAAAGAACATTATTTTTATCATATAAACATAAAACACCATCTTTAATGTTTATTTTACATCATTCTTTATCTAATATCAGTGAAGATATTATCTATTTGATAAGAGATGGTATATAATAACAGTCATGTAAATCTAATTTACATTCATTATGGAGATCTAGAACAACTGTTCATATGGCTTTGACATCCAATGTCTCGCCATTGCCAACTCTAAGCTGGATCTCTCCTAGGTTTAGCCTTCTTTTAACTCTTATGGAGTTGCAAATATGAGTAGGACTACCGGTGTCTAACACCCAACCACTATTTGCATATAAGGCTAATGAGATGTCAATAATAGGAAAAATACAAAGCATATTTGGGGTTCCTGCTATTCCTTTCACCTCTGGAAAATATTTCTTCCAGTATCTTGACATCTTGCAATGTAGACATGCACACGAACTACAAGTGGTCTTGCAGTTTGTTTCTTGGAATCTTTCTTTTAATATCCCATTGTAATATTCTTAGATTTCCTAGAAATATTTGAAGAGCTTGCTCCACCATGGAGGTACTAAGTGAGATTCCCTTTCTTCAAATCATGTTCTGCCCAGCGTAACATATTATAAAGCTCTTCATATGTGGCTTGCATCGAATGCATCTCAAAGCCATCATATGTATTATGTAAAGAAGACAAAATCAGATATTGGCCTAGCCAATCATCTATTAAAATGTCCTGTCATTCCATATATCGGATCTGGTCAATCATGTTCAAAACATGAATGCTAACCACTACTTTATCCTTTAGCGTAGCATGAAATAATTCCTTAGACCTTCGATATATCTAAATTTCTTGATTTGTTTCGAACAACTCTTTGAGTGCTCTCATAATGCTCTAAGCATTTGTTACATCTACGTATTGTCTAAGCAAATTATAAACAAATTCAACAGACATTGGATTGAGCATAACATGCCTCAATTGTTCTGATTCCAAGTCAAGACAAATGTTCATCTCATATTCTAAGTAGTTCAAGACTCATTCTAGAATCCAAAAATCGCACTAATGGTTTTACGACAGCCATCTACAAGACAACATTTAAACACTAGTAGTATATTGTTCATTTTAATATGAAAACACTAATGGATTATGGAATTTTAAATCTATTAGTGTCATCCCTCTACTTTACGTAATTCTGTAATCTACATTAACAAAAAAATAGAAATTTGACCTTCAAAATTCATAGTGGGAAGTGGATCCCATGACATTTACTCCAGCCTCAGATTAATGACGATCTTGGCCTTTATAAACTTATTAGGTAGACCTCCAAGTTCAATCACATCATGTGATTCTTAGTTTAGTCTTGAACCATTTCTTATCCTCACACTAATGACGATCTCAGATTAAGACATATTCCAGGTGTATACTTTGTTAAAGTGCACTAATGAGCTTCGTAAGTACACCCTCATAATAATGACAGTATTGAGTGACTGAGTTATTTCATCACGCTATATCTAAATTTTTACCGAAGTGACCTAAGTTTCGAGCACTTATACCTTCACACTAATGACGATCTTGGGCATAAGTAGTAAGAACTCATTCATCTCCGTATTGACAAGACAGACCATCCAATAATGATCCAACATTATTAATACTATTGCTTAAAATAAAGTAATCACCTAGTCATGAGAGATTTATGATAATCAAGTCATTAACATGTTTGGGTCAAAATTAAAATTTTAATTTAAAATATGCAATGCATACCCAATATAACTTATGCATAATTAAATTAAAATACAGAGGCATAGATTCAAATACATGTCAAACATGCAACATGTGTTATGTAGTCAAGCCTTGCATCTGATACCATTCTATTGGAGCAGATGTGGAACCCTTAGGGTCGGATCGGTGCTCCGCGTAGCGAAAGTAGGTCTAACCCGTAGATATATAGTATGGGTGTATTTTAAAATAATTTATGTAAAATTACATTTCGTTTCAAGTCCGTAGGATAAAATGGGGACCAAAATGGAGTTCATAAATTTCGGAATGGAGAAGATGAAGTTTCAATGTTGTTCAGCTCTACGCGTCACGAATCGAAAGCTTGGGCATCGAGACGCTCCAAAGTGCGAGAGTAACTGCGAGAGCTGAACGTCTCAGCGTCGCGACGCTCCTAAGTTTGATGCTCGGGGTCACGACGCTGAGGGGTCAGAGTCACAACGCTATGAGCAATTTCTACTTCAAATCAATACTAAACACTTATAATTTTCTCCTAATACTTCAAATACACATAAAATCCAATTTTAGCATCATAACCATCATCAACATATGTTACACAACTAACATACATGTATTCTAAATACTTATATGTATTTGTTTGAATCAAAATATAAACAAATTTAGAATCCTAATATGAAATGTCTCATGAACAATTATAGTTCACCAAAAGGTATTCAAGTGATTCTAGAATGGTAGCCATAGCTCTAAGCTTTAATCTAGAGTTTCAAACTCTAATTATATATTCCATGACAAACATGAACATCTTTAACCCAATTATAAACATACTACAAACCATCATAACACAATTTATTAGCCTAATTTCAACTTTAAGCTATGTAATTATGCATCCAATATATAATTCATCACTATATGTCTCACTAATATAAACTCACTAATGAAGAACATAGCTTAGGAGAATGTCAAACATTACCTAGTAAGCTTGATACAAAGATCCAATCTCATTCTCCTTGTTGAAATTGTTAAAGAACTTCCAAGATTTAGCAAGCTTCACTTCAAGATCCAATCTTGATTTCTCCAAGATGAAATATTATAGAGATCTTACAAAACATCTCTAAACACTTCTCGAACTTAGGCTAATTTCTCTAAGAATTACTTATATTTAGCTTAGCATTCTCAAGCTCATTTCGCTTTCTTAAGCTTAATTATGTTAGGGTTGGTGCTCGGAGTGCCAATCCGGATCGTATTTATGTCCGATTCATAAATACGAGCAATTCTATTTTCCATAATATTACTAATTTAATGGTAGCACCATTGTCTTTTATACACTTATTCGATCTAATTACGATTAGATATCTGATTATGATTAGATCGAAACTAAATCTGGTTTAGTGATACATGTATATTAGACAAAGACCCTAGGATTTACAATATAGTGCGCAGTTACAACGTAGTTTGTAATTGACATTGGGAAGCACATTATAAGATGTATATCCTTAAATAAAGTTCCTGGTCAAGATTTACTAACACAAGTCGATTAGTAAAATTCGCTGAGACCAATACATGTCGTATATTGTGACTTGGTCCGATGGTTTATCCCAATGAACCATGAGTCTCAGGAGACTCGTATAGACATGTAGTTGTTTATTTGATAAATAATGAACGACTCACTGAAGATTTCCTAATAGATGGTACACCAATGTCAATAAGAATCTTCTCGAGTTGAGCGAGCATAGTGGTTCTTCGACTTGAGATACCACAATGGGATATATGAGTTATCCTCCACACTTTGATGGAAGTCACGTCACCGATCTATTCATGATCAGACCTCCGCCTGTTCATTGGGTGTGGACTGATGCTAATGATATCCAGTGCGTATCAAGATGGGATCCGTCAGTCCTGTGTACATTGCATAGACATCCTCACGTGTTTGCGATCTAGTAAATCCATGGCCGCGGTATAACTTCGGAAATCAGTTTCGAATCTTATATAGAGATCGTAAATTGAAAGTCGACTATATTATACGGAACAAATTTGACGTTCTCATCTATATCCCATGTATAATATGGATAGCCTGTGACGAAAGGATTATACATATGCAATGACCTCGGCTTGCATAGATTAGCGAGATTATCTGTGGTCTTCATAATCCATTAATGGGTAGATTATGGACACGAAATTGGATTTCGTGACGGATAAACCTAAACTTACAGAGTCCCACAATATGATGTGTACTCATTGAGCACTTGGGCAACACGATATGAATAATACGGATTATTCATAATACTTCATCGGATTAAGTGAGTTAATTCGAATCGTTTAATCGGTTAAACGATAACAAATGCATATGGGATTTTGGCCAATCGTAATTATTATGTATTTGTATTTGATACATAATACGATTAGATACACATTAATTATTCGTCAAATGAGATTTTGACACATGTCATAAATATATGTATTTGTTATTTATTGTAAATAAAAATAAAAATATAATAATAATTATATTAATTGATTATTTGTAAATTTAATTGTTAAATATTTGAATAATTAATTAATAAATTTTTTTTCATAAATATTATGAAATTTCTCCAATTATTATTGGTTCACATGGCATGAAATGATTATACTTTATGTGTGTAATTTTAATTGGATAACATAAAGTTTAATATTATTTAATTGGATTAAATTTTCAAAATCCCCAAAATACCCTTACTAAGTCGGCAATGGCTTTAAAAAAGGGGAAATTTTATTTTCTTCATTTTATCATCACCATGGCCGAAACCTAGCAAGAACAAAAGCTCCCAAATTAGTTTTGATGAAACAAGAAAGGAAAAAAAGAAAATCAAAGAAAAAAGGCTTGAGAAAACAAGGATTAAAGGTAATTCTTCAACTCCCTAAGTTTAGAAATTTTATTTCATGTTTCTTGATGATCTTATGAGATCCTAGGGTTTCTTCTTTTCATAAAATTTGGGGCTTTTAGTTGTGGTGGATGGATTTGAAAGTGTTGGCATGTGTGAAGTAGATTTTGGATGATATTATGGTAATATTGATCCAATTTATTCATTTGATGACTTGTTGCCATTCTAGAGTGTTATGAACACTCTTTTAATGCCTATAATTTTTCTTGGGTGATTCATATGTGGTGACTTGAGGTGATGTTTTGATTAATTGATTTAATCTTGAAAATTTGGATTTAAAGCATGAAAAATCATATTTTCGGTTCTGGATCAGATCTGAATAAACATGAAATTTTGTTATGAATTTGATGTCATATGAATGTATTGGATGTATTTTGGGAGTTGGAACAATTATCGAAAATTGTTTCAGAGTTGAAATAAGCGAAAACGGACAAAAACGGCGTTACCATGTGACTTTTGAGCCAATCGGGTGACGGCTATCCAAACAGTGAATTTGTCACTATTCGGGTAGCCTATGAACTGCCCTAACACTATTGGGACTGACCTGGGTAGTCTCCATAAGTGTCGAGTGGTCGGTTCGATCAAAAATGCGTTTTGCGTCATTTTACGGAAAAATATTTTTCGTAAACGTTTCGCAAAGTTTCCTTTATATTTATGTCGCTATTTGATATCAAATAAATAAGTTTAGGTGAAATATGAATAAAATATTCATATTAGATATTGAATAATTTATTCGGTAATTTGAAAAAGTTTTAAATTACGATTTTGCCTGAACCGCGCTTCCGCTGCACCCTCGCCCGAAACCCCAACAAAAAGGCATCAGACGAGGTCTGATGCTTCATCCATTGCATTATTCATACTTGATATTTGATATTTAATCCAATTTTAATGTTCACACATGCATATAATCTATATATATTTCTTGACTTTTCGGTTCTACGCTAACGAAAATGTGACGAAAATTTAATGGTTAAATTGAGTTATGTTTTCTGTAGGTAGAATTGAATTTTTTAGAAAATGATTTAGATTAAAATTCTGCATTTGATGTAGAGTATAGCTTCCTGAGGAAAATCCCGTTTAGAAATAAGGCTGTAAAGTGACGTGTATTGGATACATGTTTCTTGGTCCGTCTTGTCAGTACAGTTTATGGGTATCTTTCTATAATTGCATCCGAGATCATGCCAAAGCTGTGAGGGTGTAGGTTATGGGATTTTATCCATGCCGATTGTATATGATACTAGACAAATTCAAGTGAAAGTGGAAATCCTGAACGTGCCAAAGCTGTCATGACTACATCGGTAGCTTGAGTTTGTTATTGACAAGGGAAGCCTTGATACGCCTCCTTGTGAACGTGTCAAAGCTGTCATAACGAGAAACAGTCAGGACCAAAACCAGGAGTCACTGATGAGTGATTGAAAATGAGTTATCTACCTAATAAATATACGTAGGCGAGATCGTGCCAAAGCTGTGAGTCGAAATATATTCATGGGATCCTACTCTCACTATGGAATTCGATTTAATTATTGAATTCTCGTTGTCCATTGGGGATTACGGTATTACAAAAAGTAGTGGGAAACACTGCTGGGTTAAAAATCCATAACTAAGACAGTGCGTAATTTTATGGAAAATTCTGCTTCGTTTTCCTTTTATTCTATATTGTTTATAGAATTATACTTCTAATCCACTGCATAGCTTATTACTTGAATATATTTTCTGACTTTACTTATGGTTGCGTAATTCTAGAATATGTTCTAGAAAGACAGTAGACTAAGATATTGTTATATTAGTTCAAACCATCGGAAACTGTTGTTCCAATTTCCTTGTAAATCAAGATGGTTAGTGACTTAGTTTCTAAGTCACGATTAGGTAATCTAAATGGATATCTGGTTTATGATATAATTGTCTAGAGAGAATAGTTTCTTATGCAGTAAGAATTGACTTAAATTAGTTCATGTCTCGAGATTCTTGACTGGCATTAAGAAAACCCCATTAGGTATTTTTGTTTATCTTATAATGACGTTTCTTGGCTTCAATGACTTTTTAGAAGTCACATGTCTGACACAGTTTTCTAATCGATCATTTGTAATTATTGTGAATAATTGAACGCAAATTATAAAGCTAATGAAAGGAGATGTGTATAGTTGTCTATAGAGAATATCGATTCTCACAATACGATAACTGTAGGTATTGGATACCAGATCTCCCATCTAGTTATTTAAGATAATGTTTAATAATTGTTTTGATATTTGATATCAGAACTTGTGACTATTGGATATTTACTTATTTTTTATAAACAGTTGTTACAAATTTTAATATGACTAGTAGTGTCATTAATGAAAAGATAAACATTAAGAAAATGTTCGGTTAACTAAATAACTTAGAACAATGCTTTATGAGTTCTTATCACATAAGCATTAGATGCTTGTTCCGTATGGTAAAGAATGATCTGATACGAGATCACACCATATATCCTTATCCATTTAATGAATATTGTATTCAAGATGTGATTAAATCTTATTTAACCGATGATCGTCATTGGACCATAAATTTATTTGACTAATACATTGGATGTATGTAGTTTAATGAATTAGAAATTGTCTTAGATAGTTTTCTTTTCTCCGTAACTTAGTTCATGAATTGTGGATGGTGCTCGGAGTGCCAATCCGGATCGTATTTATGTCCGATTCATAAATACGAGTAATTGTTTTCCATAATATTACTATTTCAATGGTAGCACCCTTGTCTTTTATACACTTATTCGATATAATTATGATTAGATATATGACTATGATTAGATCGAAACTAAATCTGGTTTAGTGATACGTGTATATTAGACAAAGACCATATGATTTACAATGTAGTGTGCAGTTACAATGTAGTGCGCAGTTACAACGTAGTTTGTAATTGACATTGGGATGCACACTATAAGATGTATATCCTTAAATAAAGTTCATGGTCAAGATTTACTAACACGGGTCGGTTAGTAAAATCCGCTGAGACCAATACATGTCGTATATCGTGACTTAGTCCGATTGTTTATTCCAGTGTACCATGAGTCTCGGGAGACTCGTATAGACATGTAGGTGTCTATTTGATAAACATTGAATGACTCACTGAAAATTTCCTTATAGATGGTACACCAACGTCAATAGGAATCTTCTCGGGTTGAGCGAGCATAATGGTCATTTGACTTGAGATACCACAGTGGGATATATGAGTTATCCTCCACACTTTGATGGCAGTCACGTCACCGATCTATTCATGATCAGACCTTCGCCTGTTCGTTGGGTGTGGACTGATGCTAATGATATCCAGTGCGTATCAAGATGGGATCTGTCAGTCCTGTGTACAGGGCATAGGCAGCATGTGTTTACGATCTAGTAAATCTATGGCCGTGGTATAACTTCAGAAATCAGTTCCGAATCTTATTTAGAGATCGTAAATTGAAAGTCGACTATATTATACGGAACAGATTTGACATTCTCATCTATATCTCAGGTATAATATGGATAGCCTGTGACGGAGGGATTATACATATGCAATGACCTCGACTTGCATAGTTTAGCGAGATTATCCGTGGTCATCATAATCCATGAGTGGGTGGATTATGGACACGAAATTGGATTTCGTGACGGATAAACCTATACTTAGAGAGTCCCACAATATGAAGTGTACTTGTTGAGCAATTGGGCAACGCGATATGAATAATACAGATTATTCATAATACTTCATCGGATTAAATGAGTTAATTCAGATCGTTTAATCGGTTAAACGATAACACATGCATTAGGGGATTTTTTCCGATAATAATTATTGTGTATTTGTATCTGATACATAATACGATTAGATACACATTAATTATTCGTCAAATGAGAGTTTGACACATGCCATAAATATATGTATTTGTTATTTCTAGTAAATAAAAATACATATATAATAATAATTATAATAATTAATTATTTAGATATTTAATTGTTAAATATTTAAATGATTAATTAATTAAACTTTTTTCATAAATTTATAAAATTTGTCCAATTATTATTGGAACATATGACATGATTTAATTGAACTTTATTTGTCAAAATATGATTTGATAATATAAAGTTTGATTTGATTTTAATTTGATTAAAATGGAAAAATGAAAAAAAATACCCTTACTTTATGCCAAAGTCGGTCACAAGGTTTTTAAATGGGAAAATTATTTTCATCTTCCTAATTAACTTCCACCATTGCCGAAACCAAAAGAAAATAAGCCCTAGGTTTTGTATGATCAAACCATGAAGAAAACAAAGGAAAATTCAAGAAAAAGTTTGGGATTTCAAGAGATTAAAGGTAATCTACTTAACCCTAAGCTTGCAAATTTAATTTCTTGTTTCTTGATGATCTAGAAATGTTCTAGGGTTCCTTTAATTCTGAAAAATTGGGACTTTTGGTTGTGGATGATGAATTGGAAGTTTATATGTATGTGAGAAGTAGTTTTGGTTGATATTATTGTAATATTAGGCCAATTTGATCATTAGATGACATGTTGCCATTCTAGAGTGTTATGACCACTCTTGTGACACGTATAATTGTTCTTGGGTGCTTCATGTGTGGTGACTTTGATTGGTGTTATGATTGATTAGATAAATCTTGAAAATTTGGATTTAAAACATGAAAATTGGAATTTTTGGCTTCTGGATCAGATCTGGAAGAACTTTAAATTTTGTGATGAAAATGATGTATTTTGAATGTATTGGATGTGTTTTGGGAGTTGGAACAATTGCCGGAAAGTGTTTCGGAGTTGAAATAAGCGAAAATGGCGAAAAACGACATTACCGGGTGACTTTTGAGCCAACCGGGTGACATATGTCCAAACAGTGAATTTTTCACTGTTCGGGCAGCCCATGAACTGCCCTAACACTATTGGGGCTGACCTGGGCAGTCCCCATAAGTGTTGGGTGGTCGGTTCGGTCAAAAACGCGTTTTAGGCCATTTTACGGAAAAATATTTTTCGTAAAAGTTTCGCAACATTTCATATATATTTATGTCGTTATTTGATATCGAATAAATAGGTTTAGGTGAAACATTTATAAATTATTCATATTAGATATTGAATAATTAATTCGGTAATCTTAAAAAGTTTTTAAATTACGATTTCGCTCGAACCGCGCTTCCGCCGCGCCCATCGCCCAAAACCCCAACATCGTCATGACTTAGTTGCGAGTTTTTGAAAGAATATATATTAGACGTCTTGAACAGTTCGAGAACTTTCAATATGTTTTTGACGAAATGCGGATAGAACATTTTGAATGGTTCAAAGATATTCTATTTGAAGTTTTGAAAACTATATTTTTAAAATTCATCGTGAATCTTTGAATTGTTCAAAGATGTTTGATATGATCAAATATATGAATTTAAAGCAATTAGTTCAAAATTTATTTAATGAATGTGATTCTTACTCAATATTAAACTTCCACGATTCCATCTTGATGGAATTGGTCAGTAGGAGTATATGAATCTTATATGATTTGATTCGTTGATATTGAGTGTTACCGAATTAATTTTCAATACTCTTGGGGTTATGCTCCAGTAACACTAATTCATCCTTTTAATTATTGTTCCATTTGTTTCTACAATTATGTATATGATTTGTATAGTAGAAAATTCGAATCTTGAAAAGTTTGAGATTTGAAACTTTCTTTTGTATAATGATTATATAATTGAAAGTACTTGCGCCTTGGAGGTACAAGTAAAAGTTTATCATTTATTATATATAATAGAATATTGTATTATATTTGATAGAATATCTTTTCTACGACCCGAGCAATAAAATAGTTTTATTACTTGGAGTGTAACATCAGATGTTGACAATTGTAGAAAAGACTTGACTTATTGAAGTCAAATGTGAGAGTGATAAACTGTAATGGAACTACATAATTAAATAGATGAAAAGACCCTACGTTATCTTCCGTATAAATTTAATATGATGCCAGAATCATTTACAAAGTATTCGATACTTAATGACTTTGTTGTTTTCTTATCGAATAAAATTATCCTATAACTTATAGTGGGAGCGATATTTGATTACGATTTCGGAAGTTAGCATTGAATCATAGATCTAAGATTGTTCATAGATTACTACGATCAAGTTTTGAATCGTTCATAAAATGTGCAAATTATTTGCGCAGCAAAAGCAAGGTGAGCTTGATAAAGGTTTGACCTTTATAGTATGACAGTGAGAAAGGTTATACTCAGTAGTCTATTGTAGATTCTGAGGAAGCTTGTCTCTAGTCACACTAATTAAACAATTAAAGATCTGTTGGTTAATATTGATATTAAACTATGTATTTTGGCTAAAGAATGCAAAATGGCGTTCTTGAGTGATTTATTCGAATGAGAAATCTGTCTTGTTTTCTTTGTTTGAAGAGTTCATTCTAGAATGACCCTAGAGTTTGTATTCTGCTAAGATCACAGTTTGATATACTAGCTTATGAAGGCTATTGTAGATACATATAAGCTTTCCGGAAAACTGTGTTCTCTGATTTTGATATCAGTCAGATTGTCTGGTTTTATCGAAGTATAGAGAATACGTATTTGTCAGTAGGGTCAGTGGGAGCGTACAAATTTCTTTATAAGATTATATATCCTAACGACATAATCATTATTAAAGTAATAATGAGATGTTTGTAAAGTAAAATGTTTACTTAAGTCTTCTTTTCTCCGTGAAAGCAGTGTGAGTAGTCTCTGATATATTTGATATAAAGTTTTATATATGATATAAAACTAAGAGTGTTGTGAGAAACTCTCATTAGTCGCATATTACATATGATCTAATAAAGGACACAATAAGACTATCTGTATGACAGTTAGTATAACTGTTTGACAGTTAACGTGTCTTTTATATATATAGTATTCATATTTCATAAATGATGATTCCTTTGTCGAAAGATAGATTGAATAGAATGTCTAGTCAATCTTATGCATCATAAGATGATGGCGTTATGAATGCTATATTATGTGCGATTAAAGATATCAATTTAATCGTAATTATTACGAGTTATTTTGATATGCTGCTGACCATTTGGTGGGTCTTAAAACATGTTCTTTGTTATCTTAGAGATATTAAGAACGAGTTTCTTATTCATGGAGAATTTTGTCTGCAACCATAAGGTCAGATTAATTTTGATCCTAATTATGACATTAGATGGTCTATGTCATATAAAGTCAGAAAAGATGCAGTGGGAGTGTCACCATTGATTCTACTAAACTAGTGGAATTAGTTGCAATTTATGAAGTATAAACTTATGAAGTTGCATAGTGACCCTATAGATTAGAAGTTTTCATATTAGTGAGTGCTTGCGGTTGTATCATAGTATTTGGATTTGATCTCTAAATACATAGACAACTTAGTAGCTAAAGCACAATACTGATATAGCGTCTGAGTCATATTGATGTGGAATTTGGATTCTACGAAATATGAATGATGCTAGTTAAAGAAAACGATTGGGTTTGTTGGACAGACTCAATTTGTAATAGCGGGCTTACTTGTTGTTGCTTACCTCTTGAGTGCTAGGTGAGCTTTTGAGGGACATGGGTATGTGATACACATTGCGATGTGTATATGATACTGTGGATTGACACTAGAGCAAGTGAGAGAAATTGTTAGGGTTGGTGCTCAGAGTGCCAATCCAGATCGTATTTATGTCCGATTCATAAATACGAGCAATTCTATTTTCCATAATATTACTAATGTAATGGTAGCACATTTATCTTTTATACACTTATTCGATATAATTACAATTAGATATCTGATTACGATTAGATCGAAACTAAATATGGTTTAGTGATACGTGTATATTAGACAAAGACCCTAGGATTTACAATATAGTGCGCAGTTACAACGTAGTTTGTAATTGACATTGGGAAGCACACTATAAGACGTATATCCTTAAATAAAGTTCCTAGTCAAGATTTACTAACACGGGTCGGTTAGTAAAATCCGCTGAGACCAGTACATGTCGTATATCGTGACTTGGTCCGATGGTTTATCCCAATGAACCATGAGTCTCGAGAGACTCGTATAGACATGTAGGTGTTTATTTGATAAATACTGAACGACTCACTGAAGATTTCCTAATAGATGGTACACCAACGTCAATAGGAATCTTCTCGAGTTGAGCGAGCATAATGATCCTTCGACTTGAGATACCACAGTGGGATATATGAGTTATCCTCCACACTTTGATGGCAGTAATGTCACCGATTTATTCATGATCAGACCCCCGCCTGGTCGTTGGGTGTGGACTGATGCTCATGATATCCAGTGCGTATCAAGACAGGATCCGTCAGTCCTGTGTACATGGTATATGCATCCTCACGTGTTTGCGATCTAGTAAATCCATGGCCGTGGTATAACTTCGGAAATCAGTTCCGAGTTTGATTTAGAGATCGTAAATTGAAAGTCGACTATATTATACCGAACAGATTTGACTTCCTCATCTATATCCCAAGTATAATATGGATAGCCTGTGACGTAAGGATTATACATATGCAATGACCTCGGCTTGCATAGTTTAGCGAGATTATATGTGGTCGTCATAATCCATGAGTGGGTGGATTATGGACACGAAATTGGATTTCATGACGGATAAACCTAAACTTAGAGAGTCCCATAATATGAAGTGTACTCGTTGAGCACTTGGGCAACGCGATATGAATAATATGGATTATTCATAATACTTCATCAGATTAAATGAGTTAATTCGAATCGTTTAATCGGTTAAACGATAACACATGCATTAGAAGATTTTTGCATATCGTAATTATTGTGTATTTGTATTTGATACATAATACGACTAGTACACATTAATTATTCGTCAAATGAGATTTTGACACATGCCATAAATATATGTATTTGTTATTTATTGTAAATAAAAATACATATATAATAATAATTATATTAATTGATTATTTGTAAATTTAATTATTTGAATAATTAATTAATAAACTTTTTTCATAAATGTTATGAAATTTCTCCAATTATTATTGGTTCACATGGCATGATTTGATTATACTTTATGTGTGTAATTTTGATTGGATAACATAAAGTTTAACATTATTTAATTTGATTAAATTTTCAAAATCCCCAAAATACCCTTACTAAGTCGGCAATGGCTTTAAAAAAGGGGAAAATTTATTTTCTTCATTTTATCATCACCATGGCCGAAACCTAGCAAGAACAAAAGCTCCCAAATTAGTTTTGATGAAACAAGAAAGGAAAAGAAGAAAATCAAAGAAAAAGACTTGGGAAAACAAGGATTAAAGGTAATTCTTCAACTCCCTAAGCTTAGAAATTTTATTTCATGTTTCTTGATGATCTTATGAGATCATATCTTCTTTTCATAAAATTTGGGGCTTTTGGTTGTGGTGGATGGATTTGGAAGTGTTGGCATGTGTGAAGTAGATTTTGGATGATATTATGGTAATATTGATCCAATTTGTTCATTTGATGACATATTGTCATTCTAGAGTGTTATGACCACTCTTATAATGCCTATAATTGTTCTTGGTTGATTCATATATGGTGACTTAAGTTGGTGTTTTGATTAATTGATTTAATCTTGAAAATTTGGATTTAACGCATGAAAAATCATAATTTTCGGTTCTGGATCAGATATGAATAAACTGGAAATTTTGTGATGAATTTGATGTCATATGAATGTATTGGATGTGTTTTGGGAGTTGGAACAATTTCCGGAAATTGTTTCGGAGTTGAAATAAGCGAAAACGGCCAAAAACGGCGTTACCGGGTGACTTTTGAGCCAACCGGGTGACGGCTGTCCAAACAGTGAATTTGTCACTGTTCGGGCAGTCCATGAACTGCCCTAACACTATTGGGGCTGACCTGGGCAGTCTCCATAAGTGTCGGGTGGTCGGTTCGGTCAAAAACGCATTTTGCGTCATTTTACGGAAAATCATTTTTCGTAAAAATTTCGCGGAGTTTCCTTTATATTTATGTCGCTATTTGATATCGAATAAATATGTTTAGGTGAAATATGAATAAATTATTCATATTAGATATTGAATAATTTATTCGGTAATTTGAAAAAGTTTTAAATTACGATTTCGCCCAAACCGCACTTCCGCTGCGCCCTTCGCCCGAAACCCCAACAAATTAAAACCTTTTTCAAGCTTGCTATTTATAGCAAAACTTAGGCAATTTTTAATTAATAAAAGTTTTAATCAACTTTTAGGTGGGTTTAATCGAATTTGTCCAAATATGAATAATTAGGTGTGACTAATCACATTTGTCTACCACTTTGATTTAATCCAATTAAATCAAAATAAAGGTTAGAAAATGGATTAGTTCAATATTTTTCACTTTGAATTAATCCAATTAAATCAAACCAAAAACACCTATAATTACATATTTGCAATTACTAAAATATCCTCAAATATTATATATATTTATGAAATTACAATAAAGCCCTTGTGTAATTATTGAATTAATCCAATTAATCTATTTAAGTCAAAGTAAATAATCAATATTATCCAATAACACTTGATTATCTTAGTTGATAAGTATAATATCGAATATTATCTTTTATCAAAATTAATCGGCTATCCAAGTGCTCAACGAGTACACTTCATATTGGGACTATAAGTTTATACACGTTCGTCATATAAGCCTAGCTAATATGTACGTAATTCGCGAAGAACACGAACGACCTTTCTGAACTATACAAGTCGAGGTCATCATATATGTTTAACAATTCCTCCGTCGTAGGCTATCCGAGTTGTGCTTAGGAAACATAGAATACACCGTCAAGTTTCCAAGGTGCACATCTCATGTCGACACGTCCACGATTTTTTACAACTTAATTAGAAACCATTTTTGAGAAAAGCGATCCACACTAGGTGATCGGCTTTGGTGCCAAAGTCTTTAAGAATCGTGACTTACTCAACCCCTTTTGGTACACATAAGAGCGGACGGATCCTATCTTGATATGCACTTGATTAACGAATGCATCGGTCCACACCCAACGAACATATAGAGGCTAGACCATGAAAGATTTCTGACATACATGGCATCAAAGTATGGAGGATCTCACACAAAATTAATGTTATCATATAGTCAAAGGATCACATATGCTACTCGACTCAAGGAGATTCCTATTGACGATAGTGTGTACTTCTAACTATTAGGAATCACCTGTGATCATTCAGTATTCGCTCCAATGAATACCCACATGTCTATACGAGCTTCCCATGCTCATGGTACATCGAGCTAAATCATTGGAACTCCAATTCCAATATATGACATGTGCTTGTCCTCGGTTATAGGAATTCGATCGTCTTCCAAAACCACCAACTATGAATATTTACTTTAAGAATAGTTTTTAATAGTAATATTAATATTATCACGATGTTGGACCACCCAATGTCCAATATTACTATATGACTATTCTAAGGTCGATGTCATTCTCAGCATATATATATATCTAATATGCATAATGACATTACCATTAATTATGTTTGAAATGAAAATGTAGTTATTTTATTAATAAATAATAAAATATAATGTACTATACATTATTCGGATTGGCGCTCCAAGCACCAACTCCTTACAGAAAAAAACTTACAATGATGGTATAAGACCTATGACAGCAACTCTACCGACTCAAATACCTATAGACCGTGATAACTCGAAAAACTCCTCGAGCCCGCACCAAGCGGCATTCTTCAGAACTTTTGAAGTCTCTGCGTGGATCAATCTTGTGAACTCGCAATGCCAGAACTCTAACTACCAATCTTCATTCTTTATAACTCTGAAGGCTTAGGAAATTGGGTTAATATTGTGTTTTTATGTTGATGGTTACCAAATAACACTCTCACTAAAATAAAGAAGATAATAGAATCAATGAAGTCTTATAGGTTGATTGTCAAGAAGGAAGAAACACAGTATACGGTGACTTTCAAGATAATATTTTTTCGCCTAGGTAAAGTGGTTATGTGTTTGTTTAAATAGGTAAAGTAATGGTAGAGTTTTCCTTGTGTAAAATTGGCTTAAAACGTGTCTAAAATAACCCAAGTGCAAAGTTTCCGCCTCCGGACATTAGAACGCTCAGACGAACGCAACACGATTGCATGTTGCGGACTTGTTTTGAAGTGCAACTTAAAACACTTGTAATTTTTTCGTCCCTTGCCCAAATCATGCGTTCTTTATATGTATGTTATCGTCTTCGAGTATACTTTCCAATGACACTGATCTCATGTCAATCGAAACTCTAAATCTTCTTAAATGTCAAAAAGAGTAAATGTCATTCTAATATATTCATCTGATGTTGTCCAAATACTTGTCCAATTGCTTCGAGATCTTCAAGACTCATTACAACTCAATTAAATTTGTTTTGTTACAGAAGTTGTCAACACACGTGGAACTAACAATAACAAGAAGTACGAGAAATAAAACCAGGATATGTCAATTACATTGAGTGAACAATGGTAGAATCGCCTTCTCTATTCTGTATTTTGGATGAAAAAATTAAAATTAAAAAATTAACGTATGCCCAACTGAAAATTTAAAATTACATATTATTTATAATAATAGTCGTTGGATCCTTTATTTTGGATCCAACACCTAAACAAGGACGCCTGCAACTTAACAAAGTTGCGGGCTTTCTTAATGGTTCCTCATTATCGATTAACTGTAAGGAACGGAACATATGCACAAATCCTGAAGTGAGGGTAATAAAAGAGAACAGAGCAACAGGATATATATATATTTGTTTGCAGCAACGGGTTTGGCCGTGGACAAATGTGGGATGCATCTTATAAGGAACTGAACATATGCACAAATCCTGAAGTGAAGGTAACAAAAGAGAACAGAGCTGCCGGAGTGGTTGACAAATGACAATGTTGCCAAGGGAGGGGAAGAGATACAAGGAAAATGCCCCGAGGAAGAAGCCTCCTTAGAGAAGAATTCTCGAAGCAAAAAATGTAAATAATGCTCTGCTGTAGTCATTAGCTCAAACAATCAATGAACTATTGTTAAAAATATTCCCTGATCTATAATTGCTTTAAACTCTAGTGTGTTAAAAAAGGTTTTATGTTATGGATCTTTGTATTTTGTCAGCTGCTGTTTCTGTTTCATTTAGTCAAGATAAATCCATGTTTCGGTTGCTTTTGGATGATCTTCTCAAGAATTCTGCCACCAACTTTGAGAAATAAGAATTATCCCCAAGTAACTGCTTTGGCGAGTCATACTCTACAACTTTACCTGCAAAATATCCTGTCGAATTAATTACGAAGCAGGCAGCATGGAACTTGATCCTAACTACTAATCTCTTATTTGAAGAAGGATTATTTCAGCTTACCTTCATCAAGAACAAGAACTAAATCATTGTCAATAACAGTAGGTATTCGATGTGCCACAGTGATGACTGTGCATCTGCTTGTTTCTTCTCTTATTGTTTGCTGTAACACATTATCTGTTGCTGTATCAATAGAAGCTGTGGCCTCATCTAACACCAAAATTCTCCTCTTCTTCAGAAGCACTCTAGCCAAGCATACAAGCTGCCTCTGTCCTACACTCCAGTTTTCCCCATCTTCAGCCACTGGTGCATCCAGTAGCCTCTGGTCCTGCCTTACTATCTCCGTCAGATGACACTTGTTGACAACCTGTGTTCTTTTTATTTGGTGAAAAAGACTACTCAAATAGTAATCTTTAAAAAGAGAGAGTTTCAAATCATACCTCCCAGATTTCATGATCAGAATGCTGCTCCAAAGGATCCAGATTAGTCCTTACTGTTCCTTGAAACAACATTGGATCTTGTGGAATTATACTCAACCTAGATCTCAAGTCCTGCAAACCTATCTTCGAAATATCTACTCCGTCAATTAGAATTCGTCCTCCTGAAGGCTCAACTACCCTGAAGAGAGCTTGAATAAGAGTGGACTTCCCGCTTCCTGTTCTACCCACAACTCCAATTTTCTTTTCTCCTGGGAATGTGCAAGATATTCCTTTCAGGACCAAAGGAAGAGTGTGATTATATTGGACAAGAAGGTTATCAAGTTCAATTTTTCCACTAGTTGGCCATTCAGGAGTTGGCCTATTATCCTTAATCACTAAGGGGGCTTCACTTGGTATGTTTGTGAATTGAAGAATTCTCTCGATCGATATCATTTTATTCTCGACATTGCATAAGTTCCATATTACCCAAGCCTGAAGTACGTTTAGGTTCAAACCATATGTGGCTGCCAATCCTGCCAAGCCTGAGAGCAAACAACAACAGTTGAAATTGATATTTAAAGCTTCAAATGGAAAAATTGTTCTACTAAAATGGACTGGAGGAGCTTACTGGGATCAATGGCTGACTTAGGCAAGGTCACCAAGATTACCAAAACAAGGAAGAAAACAAAGTTGAAGAGAAAGTTTATTCGAAGACTCAACCACTCCATTGTGCCACTGTTGTGGAAGGAAACACGAGAATAATCATCAATTAAGCTAAGAATCCTCAGCAAGAAGCGATCTTCCTGTTTAAAACAACGAATTGTTGCTGCCCCTGTGATGGATTCTGAGAAGTGATGAAGGATTGGAGCCTTTCTAGTTCCAACCATCCTTGCCAATTCTCTAGCAGTGGTAATATAATAAGCCTGCAGTACAACCTGGAACTATTTAACACTTAAATAGTTGTATATAATAACAATCATGGAAAGAGAAATCAAACCAAACCAAACCAAAAGAAAAGCCTTTTTCCCACTAGGTAGGGTCAACTACATGGTTCTTTTGCTGCTATTGTGCTATATCCTGAATCATTGTCTCATTAAGCTTAATAGTATATAGGTCTCTTTTTATGGTGCATTTCCATGTCAGTTTAGGTCTTTCCTAATCTCGTTTGACATCCGGCAACACCATTTGCCCTTATTTTCTCACTGGGGCACTTGGAGGCCTACGTTGTACATTCCTAAACCACCTCAGTGTGTTTCTCTCATCTTCTCATCAGTCGGTCCTACCTCTATTTTTTTTTTTTTTTTATTTCTTCATTTCTAAACCTGTCTCCCCTAGTTCCCACACATTCATCTAACCATTCACATCTTAGCTAACTCATGGAAAAAGAACAATGAAAAATAATTTGTCATGAAAGAAAAACAATGATATTAGAAATGGATTTCTGTCTTGCCTGATACCATATCGAGATCCCAAGGACGACAAGGAACAGGGGGAAGACCTGCCAAGCAACCTGGGACATAAGGATTATTATGCTTAGTAGCTGAATTAGTGCAAATGCCAATCCTGCTAATCTGTATGGAATGTCTGTGTCCACTGTGCTTTGATCTGTAGAAGACTATAGCGACAGAAAAGGAAAGCGATGGTTAATGCCCGGTGATATGCACAGGCAATAGAGAAAGGAAACACATTTAAACAATGATAATAAGCAACAAAACTGACCCTGTTGAGGATTCTGCTTGAAGGTGTGGAGTCAAAAAATGAAATGGGTGCTCGGAAAACTGATGTAATCATATTAAAGAAGAGACGCTGAGCTGTCTTAATGGCAATAACTGCCAACAGAACTGCCCTTCCCAATATGAAGAAAGAGCTCCCACCAGACAACAAGACAAAGACTCCTATCAACTGTTCTCTACTGACCTTGCGCTTCTCATCTGTTGCCCAAGCTATCCAGTAATTGCTGGCCATCTGCAGTCCCTGGAAAAGAACTTGACAAAGAATAATAATGGGAACAAGAGCCCCTTTATACACCAAGGTAATAAATGTCGAGTAAACAGTCCATTTTACTCGACCAGTCTCTGTATCTTCCTCTTGACTTCTCCCAGAGAACTCGCCATAGCTGATGGGCCGTGGAAATCTCTCCTCTGTAATTTGACTCATCTGGCAAGTTAGCCTGGTTAAGCATTTATCTTCTTGGGGTGGATTCACTTGGTCTAACGATTTTCTATGGGCTTTCATTTGCCTAACAAGTTCACTATTTTGATCAGCTATCAAATCTTCATATTTTCCTGATTGCACAATCTCGCCATCTTTCATCACCTACAAAAGTGAATTTGAGTAAGATATAAAAGCCTAGGGTGAACTTTCCAAAGAAATACAACCTAAAATTCTAGTTACTTACCAAAACAAGGTCTGCGGCATCTAAGAATTCCAACTGATGAGTAGCATAGAAGACAGTCTTCTGATACAAGAGCCCCATGAGACAATGCTGAAAGAAATTCCAAAAATTCTATAAAATTTATCTAAAACTAACAAAAGAAAGTTTAGTAGTGATGCATGGTAAAAAGAAGTTGAAGAAACAATGAAAACGTTCTTGCCTTGAACAAATGTGTTCCAGTATGTGCATCAACAGCACTAAAAGGGTCATCCAAGATGTAAACATCTGAATCACTATAAACTGCTCGCGCCAGTTGAATCCTTTGCTTCTGTCCACCACTTAGGTTCATCCCTCTCTCTCCAACCACACTGAGATCTCCATCATTCCACATCTCAATGTCCTGGTTCAATGCACATCCCTCTAAGACCTCCTCATAGTAAGACTTGTTCATATCCTTGCCAAATAAAACGTTCTCTCTAATGGTTCCTGTTTGAATCCAAGAGCTCTGGGGTACATATGCCTTTGTTCCATAAACCTTAATTGCAGCACCGGAAATTCTCGGAATCTCACCAAGTATACTGCTAAGTAGGCTTGATTTGCCTGAACCAACAGATCCACAAACTGCAACCTTGGAACCTTTCCTTATTTTAATTTTCTCTGCAAGTTTGATTGTAGACTTCTTTAAGTTTTGTTCACTTGCATCCCAAGCATATTCCCCCACCTCAATCTCAATAGCAACATCATATGCCTTTGATGTATGCTCTGCTATTCGCTTCTTTTGGTTTTCTTCTTTAATGAACTCTTGGATACGATCAAGGGAAACCTTAGTCTGAGCAATCATGGAGATGAGCTCTGGCAAGTTGTTTATCGGTTCTTGAAGGATTCTGAAAGTTGCTAAAGCTGAGAGAACTGTACCTGATGTTAGTTCTGTTTTCAACAAAATGCAAACACCAAAAGTGATTACTGAAACCAAGGTTGGTGAAGCCCAAAAGAGAAAAGCAATTGCTGAACATGTATACAGGTACTTCTCCAGTGATTCTCTCTCAATTTCTCTAAGTCGAAGAAGCTTCTTCAAAAATTTCTGTTCCCAAGAAAGCAATTTTAACACTCTCATGCTCTTTAGGGTCTCTGAGGTTGCTTTAATTCTTGCATCTTTAGCTTCCATGATCTTGGAGTGAAACCTTTCTTGCCTATTTGCCAATGGAGTGTTGCTAACCATCACAAAAATGGTAGAAAATAGAGCAGCGAAGGCGGGCGCAGCACCCAGATTCTTATACAGGAGAAGAAGAGCCAAAAAGACCTGGACTGGTAGCAACCAAATTCCATGAATGTACAAGAAGAAATCTCCAATTCTATCAACATCCACATTGATCATATTGATGATTATACCGCTACAAGGACCGGCAAACTTGATTGCTATAGATCTCTTGAATATCAACACTGTGAGTGCTGACTTTACTCGTATGCCTATTCGATTAGCGCCAAAATACCACTGTCTTTGAGTTAGTGACTCTACTGTCTTTGCAAAGAATAAAATGAAAGCGAGAATTACTCCATAGCAGTAACTTGAGTCATCATGCTTTCCCGATAAGAAGTTCACAAAGTATGTGATCAAAAGCGGACCAATATAGGAGGCAATTGCATTAACTCCTACAAATTACAAAAACAACAAAGCAAGCATATGAAATTTTCTGTACAAAATCTACACAGTGACACAAAACTATGAACAAAACATGTACCTGCAAAAACTGCATTCACAGCCAGGGATTTCCATACAGCATGAATTATGACTTTAGGCAATGAAGTGGCTTCCATTTTCTGTTTTTGAAGCGATTCTTCCAACAATGATGAAGCATCTTTTGCAGTCTCAGATTGAGGAATAGGAGGAATATGAGGCGATTCAAGTTTTTGAATCCTACCCCTTTGAAAAAGTGGATTTAGCCACTGAAATGTGATTTTGCTAAAAACACCAGCACTTGCAAAAGTACTGAAATTTTTACATGAACTCTCATCATCCTCTTCCCCAAGTAATGGATGTTCAAGGTCACTGTGTTTCCTAGCAGAACAACTTACATATATACCATTCAAACAAAGCAGAACCAACAGAGGTAATGGTACAAAATCAACAGCTTTGGCTTCTGGCAAAATATGAGGCAATTCTATGGATCTAAAGTGGGTTATAAGGTAAGCAGAAACACAAACCAATTGAATGATAAAACAAACAACCCACCAAAGAATAAGCACTAATGGCCACCTTTTGTGCTCTCTGTGACTCCGGTAATTTCTTGAACATAATGCAACTACAGTTGCTAGAGCCCAATTCATAACCAAGGAAACAGATTTAAAAGAGACAATTCTACAACTCCAATACTCATAAAAACAAAAACCCAGATACAAAGTAAAAATTAAAACATTACAAAGAACAATAACTACACCAACTGCTCTACGTGTCATTAGTACATCACCATGATCTCTCCTACGTTTGGAAATTTCTATCAAAAGCCATGTAAATAACCCAATGAAAAACGCTACATTGACAAACTCCAAGACCATCTCCGTTGAAACTAACCTTATATTTTGAAAATATGCCATAACTACAACAAAGAGAATTCCCAATGAAGAACACCTGCAAAAAGAATCCCAATGACAACCCATTTCAGATAAGAAGATAAAGAATCAAAACAAAGTGACACGTTATGATAAACAGGACGAAAATTGAACATCAAATTAAATTAAAACACAAACCTGTTAAAAGATTGTGTAAGTGGCTGCACGTGGTTGTTCTTTAAAGGGTCTGTGGGCTTACACAATGGCAGAGTTTGTGGTGGGACTGATGGAATCAGTACGTGTTTGTACATATTATAATAAACAAAGGCAAAAAAAAAATCACACTCTCTCATCGCTTCTCTGTCATCCCTATCGCATTCATTTTACAAATAGGTCCAAATTCTATTAAGGAATGTGTATTTCTTATTATATTGTATTAATAAATCATGGGACCAGAATCTTAACAGCGCCTGTGTTATTAATTATTATTTATTTTTACTCTGCTCCTTTTGTGTAGACAATAGATGTTTTCGATTATGTCGTCATTCCAATCACACTATGTCACATATCGCTAATCGGTTCGAGAATTTTCTATTTAAATAAAAGGTCAGAAAATGGTAATAAATTCTGAGCTGGCACCCCCAACCAACAATACTTACATCATTCTCCCATATGATATGGGATGTGACAACATATTCTCTTGTTCATTCTTACATTTAAGAATAACTTTATTACCATTTATGGTTGCATACGTATAAAGTTATCTAACTCTAAAATTCTAGTCCTTCAAAATTTTGTTTTTGACATTAGTCTAAACCCATTCGAAACGTTTTTTTATTTTGGAAACGTTGGAATCTATCATCAAACTACTCGATCCGAATTTAAGTGTATCATGTAAAATGTCTAGTTGCCTCAAGTTCTTATAAAGAAATACATCATATGTACTCGAAATCAAAATCTAACAATCAAATTTTAAGTCATTTGTCATCAAATCACGTGAAACGCTTTATCTAGTATAATTTGCCAATTTACTAGGTAAAGTTTGGCAATCAACTTTAGATACATTGTATGTGTCAGGCATTTAGTATTTTTGGAAATTTTGCTTAGCAGCCATTACTAAGGCAAACGACTCTGTGGAACTTTGTTGTTAATACCATAATTAAAGCAAACAAAAATCTAATTGAATTCTTAACGTTGACCATGATTGACAAATTGACTCATATGCTAGCTAATGGAGCTTATTCAATTCACCAACTCCCTTACGTCTCTATCCAACTACAACTAGGTCTAGGATAGACATGCATATTTTGAAGAATTATGATAATTTGTTTTTTTTTTTTTTGCCTTTTCATTGTTTCTTTTTGTCTTATTAGTGCAATCATTTACTGATATATGAATTAAAATTTAATTTAATATAATATATATATATATATATATATATACACACACGTATGTCACATATATAGGATAAAAAAATTGAATGAAGAAAAAAAATAAATAGATGATTCTTGTACTATTTTGATTGCTAAATTGCTTTTATTGATTTTGTATTTTATGGAACAAATTCAGGCTTTATTTATTTTATACCTCTTTAAATTATGAAAAAGACGACTTTCTTTGACGGGCAGACCACGTGGCAGCGTGTGGAAGAGAAAAGCATAATACGCACAGCTCGTGGGTATCGTTAGGTGTAACAATATAAAATGGCATTTCAGTGACACGTCACATCACTGCGCATACTCTCTAGCTGACATGTCACTTAATTTATCGAAATCAATGCAAATCGTTTTAAAAGCAATTTGAGCAACCTGCAATCAATTGGAAATAATTAGAAATTAATTAAGATGAGGAAAGTTAGATATTTTAGATAGTTTATAGTAAAAAGTCTTCTACTCCCTTAAAATTCTCCAAAAATCGCTAAAAATAATTCATTAATTATTAAAAATTATTAACTAATTTAAAAGTTTTATTATCTCGATAATAATTAATTTAAGTTAAAGCGTATTTTCAATTTTTTTTATCTTTTTAATAAATTTCTTCTATTTTTCATATAAAATTATCAATTAAAACTCTAAAATGATATTGAAAAATTAAAAAATAGATTAAAAAGTGAAATCGAATATTTTTGAGAAATCAAAAGTCATAAATTGATTGATTAATCAGTCAAAATCACTCGTATATCGGTGCCGATTTAAATTGGCCTAAAATCGATCAGGTCAAATTGCTCAAATAAAGATTTATGATTAATTGACGATTAAATAATATAGCCTAAACCTCACTTCAACCCTAAAAAATTATCCAAAACAGTAAAAACTATCAAATTATGAAATTATTTTTTTAAAAAATTTTTGTCATATTTTACTTTTAAATTTTTTTTTTTTTTTTTTGAAATTACCTACAAGGAATAACAAATAACAACTATATCCAATAGGGGTGAATTGGGTAGAAAAATTTTTTAATGCGGAATTATAAGTCTTTGCAATTTTAAGCACCAACAATCATAAATAACAATGTTGATTCAAATAAAATTGTAAAATTAAAGATAATGGAAAAGAGATACGACACCGATTTTATAGTGGTTTTGCCTAGGAGTGAGCACCGATTCCGGGTCTACCCGGAACCGGTTGGAACCGGACCGAAAATCCGGGTTTGGAACCGGAACTGGTTGTAACCGGTCCGGTTCCAAATATAAGGAACCGGTTGTAACCGGTCCGGTTCCGGTTCCAGAATAACCGGAACCAGAACCAGACCATAGAATCGGAACCGGAACCACATTTGAGAACCGGATTGGATACCCGATTTTCGGTACCAGAAAGACCTGTTTCGCGTATTTAGCCCTTGCAGAGCCATGGCCAAAAGTTTCAAGTTTTGCGAAAGTCGATCTCTTAACTGGAGAAGTAAGCAAGTTTATTTATGGAGATCAAAGGTACGGCGGCGAGACTTTGTTTTTTCCAAGAGACCCCAATTCGGAAAAAGAAGACGATGGCTACATTCTTGCATTCGTACACGATGAAAAGAAGTGGAAATCAGAGCTGCAAGTTGTTAACGCCATGACTTTGAAGCTTGAAGCTACCGTTAAGCTTCCATCACGAGTCCCATATGGCTTCCATGGCACTTTTATAAGCGCGAAAGATTTGGTGAAGCGTGTCTAATTTGCACAAGCTGATCAAGTTACATTCAAATGATACGGTGATGGTTCTTGAAGCAAATATTAATGAGAGATTTACAGGAGAGATGCTTGCATATACATCCCCGGAATATGCTCCTCCTCTGCTTACAATAATTTTTATTTTACTTCGTTTTTTTTTAGGTATTTTACAGTGAGAGGTTTTGAGAGAGACCAAGCTTGTAGCTTGGTGTAGCTAGTATTGGAGCTCAGATGGTCTCTACTTATTATGAAATAGGTAATTCGGAACCGGACCGGAACCGAACCGGAACTGAATTGGAACCGAATAATAGGGTACCCTATTTAATTGAGTAGGTTCCGGTTCCATTTAGTTAGAAATCGATTTTTTCCGAGTAGGTTCCGGTTCCATGCGGAACCGGAACCGAAACCGATTTTGCTCACCCCTAGTTTTGCCTAATCACTTGCCTACGTCCACTCTCTTCAAGATTGCTTGAAGGTTCCATTAAGTTCACCAAATTACAATCCAAGAGATTTTTCTTCCAAACGCTACTCTAAAATATTTTACAACAAATCCACCCTTGAGAGTATACATCATTCACACAAGAGATTTCACACACAAGTGTTTAAATGAAAGATTGTGTTTACAACACTATTTGAGAACTCACTACAGATTACAAAGATTAAATGTGAGTATGTTTACCCAAATATTATTATGCACTCTAAAACGATAAGAAGTTGTATATAATGAGCTTATGAAATGATGATAATAAGATGATCAAGAAGATTTTTGTTTCTCTCTGATTTTTTCTTTCAATAAAATGTTCAAAAATATTAGAGTGTTGTAAAAATAAGATAGAGTCTCAATTTATAGTGAAAAATTCAATCAAACTCACTAAACTGTCCTGAGACCGGTGTATCGATTTTCAAGGGCTGATATACCTATCTGAAGTTCAAAACGCTACTGAATAGTTACCGTTGAGCATTTAATATGCGAGACATACCAGATTACTGACTGGTATATAAACCGGTATGGGTCATGCCTGTTCCAATGAGCATGTAAATAATTTAGGTTCACTGGTATGAATACCGATAAGGTCCAGCCCGATTCAAGTAATAGTGTATTCACAACACAGAGATCGTATAGAGACCGGTAATGTCCGGTCCGGTTTGAGTAATGGTTCAGAAAGCATGTTCAGCTTCATATATGCCGGTATGAAGACCGATGAGGTCTGGTCCGCTTCCAATAACAGTGTTTTCAGAACACAAAGATCAATATGCTGACTGGTGAGGTCCAGCCGCTTCCAGTAACTGTTAATTGCACATAAAAGCTTAGGATTAGAAATTTAAAAAAAAATATGCACATGACTCTAATGAAATATATGAATGCGCATGAGTCCTATGAGCTTATAAATACTTGAATATCAACTCACTTATATTAAAGATCTAAGCTACAGGATTTTGCATATGCATGGCAATGAGCGGGGCTCAGGCTTTGATAAGCATTTTCACTTGTTTATTTGGCTATGTCTTCACAATCGTTTTACTTCAAAGTCTTTTTACATCGCTTTGTGAATGTGTGTCGAGGTCATTGAGTGTAGGGGTGTTCATAGGGTCGGGTCAAATTACGACCCCACATGATCTGACCCGATCCGGACGGGTTTAAAAAAAATCAATTTTGGATTGACCCGATCCAACCCGATTTTTACGGATCGGTTCATGGGTTTGACGACACAACTCGAATCGACCCGAAAAATTAATTTTTAATTAGTTTTCTAAAAATTTTATTACTTTATTATTTTTTAAGGTTTTTAATTTTATTTCAGTTGTTTATTACTTTTTTATCATGAAATTTTATATGTATGACAAGTTTCGGGACATAAAATAGTTAGTATCTATGTCCTAAAATAATTAATACATTAAAAAAATTCTTTTTTTTGGTCGACCCGACCCGACCCGCTCGGATTTGCATACTCAAAATTCGGATTCGGATTTAATGACCATCATGATCTAACCAGATCGAATTTAGTAAAATTTGAAAAAACCAGACCCATGAACACCCCTAATTGAGTGTTGCATCATCGAAATCTTTCATTAAGTGCAATGATGCTTACAATGTCCCAATTTTTATGATGACAACCTTTAAAATTTGTGAGGTCGCTTTTCTTCAAATTGGTCGTCGAAGATGTAGAATCTTGCGACATAACTTCCTCTCAAAACGTGACTACTCTATAATAGAAAAACATATTAGCACAATTTTCTCCCCCTTAATACGAGGATCGGGATAGCGTACAAGTTGTATCCACATTCATTTTCCCCCCTTTGCCATTAGCAAAAAGAGCGGAGAAGCAATCATATCCAACATGTTCAATCATATGCAAATGAGATTCACAATAATGTTCCTAAGTATGCATAATCATCGAAATCATGTAAATGAAAATTAACATCCATGCATTTTATTTCAAGGCAAAAAGGAATAAATACATAGATGTTCAAAATAACCAAAAAGTTCATAAACACTAATATCCATAATCATCCACATATCTAATCAAAATACATCCGAAAATAAGAAATAACATGTGGGTCATAATGTCAAACTAAGGATCTCTAGGGAATGCATCGATCTTCTTCTCGATTGATGCCAATCGCTGTTCGGTAGAGGTGCTGAAAGTAGCAGAGGAGGTGGAGAGTTCGGTGAGATTCGTGGAGAGAGTACCAATATTGTCGGAGAGGGAGTCAAATCTAGCCATTAGGAGATTGTGGCTAGGGGTGTTCACGGGTCGGGTCGGGTTTTTTATATTTTTTAATGACCCTATTGGGTCGGGTTATTCGACTCGAAACCCGAAATTTGAAAATACTCTCACAAATGTTTTTTTTTCTATATGCATTGCATCCAAATTATGTCGCAAACTCAGAGTCCCCCAATATTCTAACTCAAATAAAATACTCTTTCCTGTCTAATTCAACTCTTCAGGTAAGCGTTTTCGATTTTTATCTCTATTATTAGAATGTTTACCTGGTGTGCTGTCTCTGAGATGTTGATGTTGGCAAAGTATGTCGAATCCAGACAATGGACTGGGCATACTCTGAGGTTCATGTTGACCGTTAAATAATTTACTCATCCGTCAATGATGACTCAACTCAAGAAATCTCATGTGCCCTGTGTATCCTATTTTATTCCGTAATCATTGCGAAGGTGTTTGACTCGCACAAACTGGACAAGCCATGTATCCCTTAGTGCTTCATCCAGATAATGAACCATAAGCTGGAAAATCATTAATGGTCCATAATAATACGGCATGCATCTGAAAATACTGCTCGGAAGCTGCATCATAGGTATGCACGCCCACATTCCATAATGTTTGTAACTTCTCGATCAATGGTCTCAAGTAAATATTCATATCTTTACCAGGGGAACATGGACCAGGGATAAGCAATGACATAAACATGAACGAATCCTTCATACATTTCAATGGAGGTAAGTTATATGGAATAACAATAATGGGCCACATGCTATAAGAGTTGTACATATTCCCAAATGGGTTAAAACCATCAAAGGCAAGACCTAACCTGACATTACGAAGGTCCTCAGCGAAACGAGGGTACATGTCATCAAATTCCTTCCACTCGGTTCCATCCGCAGGATGTCTAAGTATGCCCTCCGCACCGATCCTCTTTTCATGAAGCCACATCATGTCAGTCGCTGTGTGTCGTGACATGAACAATCTCTGCAGCCTGGACGTTAAAGAGAAATATCGCAATATCTTTTTAGGCACTTTCTTCCCCATACCACAGACTTTGTACCGACTTTCACCACATATCGGACAATATTCAAGTGATTTATACTCGGCACGAAATAATACACAATCATACTTACAAGCATGAATGGATTCATACCCCATTCCCAGATCACACAACATTTTCTTTGCCTCATAGTACGACTTAGGCAATTCGCTTCCAACCGGTAACATTTGGCCCAGTAACTCTAGCATCATATCAATACTTTTGTTGGTCATTCTATTGATCACTTTAATGTGTAATAATTTCACAACGAAATTCAATATCGACATTCCAGCACCTTCAATTGGAATTTTTTTTGCCTCATCAAGTAGTTCACTAAATAAATTTTGATCATTTCCACTTAACACTGGCATGTCACCACTGACATTATGACCAAGTTGTGGACCTTGTAAGTCATGCAAAGTATCATTTATCTCATCGTTTGCAGGTTGATTGTAACTACTGCTCCCTTCACCGGAATCAATAAACCGTGATTGAGAATGATACTGCTCACCGTGATAAATCCACGTACGGTAAGTTGGTGATATTCCTGGCATGTATAAATGATTATGAACTTCATCTAACCGTTTCCTTTCCCTATTCAAACAATTTGTACATGGACACCGAACACTGTTGGGGTTGGTGCTCAGAGCGACAATCCGGACCGTATTTATGTCTGATTCATGAATACGAACATTCCATTTTCCATAATATAACTTATTTATGGTTGCACCTCTTTTTTTTATATACGTATTCGATCTGATTACGATTAGATTGAAACTAAATGTTGTTTAGAGATATGTATATATTAGACAAAGGCCCGATAATATATAATGCATTACACAGTTACAAAGCTAGTTTGTAATTGACATTGGGAAGTGTCACTGCTAAAATTATAATATCAAATATAGTTCCTGGTCAAGATTCACTAACACGGGTCGGTTAGTCAAATCTGTTGAGACCAGTACATGTCGTATATCGAGACTTGGTCTGATGGTTTATCCCAATGAACCATGAGTCTAGGGAGACTCGTATAGACGTGTATGTGTTTATAGTGGATAAACACTGAACGACTCACCAAAGATTCTTAATAGATGGTACACCAACGTCAATAAGAATCTACTCGGGTTGAGTAGCATAGTGGTCATTCGACTTGAGATACCACTGTGGATATATGAGACATCCTCCACACTTAGATGACAGTCACGTCACCGATCTATTTAGATCAGACCTCCGCCTGTTCGTTGGGTGTGGACCGATCCTCAGGATATCATGTGTGTATCAAGATAGGATCCGCCAGTTTTGTGTACAGAGCATAAGTAGTCCATATATGATTAGCAGTCTGTTAAATCTGTGGCCACAGTATACTTCGGAAGTAAGTTCTGAATGTTATTTAGAGATTGCTAATAGAAACATCGACGAGATAATACCTATAGAGATTTGACGTTTACATCTATATCTCTGGGATTATCCAAATACCTATGACGAATGGATTATACGTATGCAATGACCTCGACCTGTATGATTCAGCTAGTTTATCCATGGTCATCATAATTTACGGGTGGGTAAATTATGGACACGAAATTGAATTTTACGACGGATATACCTGAATCTAGAGAGTCTCACTAATGAAATATACTCGTATAGCACTAGGGCAACTTTTATGAATAATGATGATTATTTATAAATCGTTTAAATGTTAAACGAAAAATATATGCGAACGGGTCGAACCGTCATTTCCTAATTAATGTGTATTTGTATTTAATATATGATATTATTGAATACACATTAATAAATTGTCAAGTAAAGGTATTTGACATATATCATTAATATATGTACTTGAGATATCTAAAGTAAATATAATACATATATTTGAGATATTTGTATTTAATTATTTAATTGTTAAATGATTAATATAATTAAAATATAAATATCTCACCAAATGATAAAGTTAGGAAATGATTATAAGTGTAAATGTTTGACTTTACATTAAAGGAAATGGTAGTCAAGTGTGATTTGACTTCTTTGATATTTATTTTAAATTGTTAAAATTGAAAATACCAATTTCCTTTTATTATTGTAAAATTCGGCCATCACCCTAAAATGAATATAAGTGTTATATTTTTTTTAGTTGCCTTTTTTGACTTGTTGAAATTCATTAACGTTGTAATGATAAATTTTGCAAGTTGATAAAGTAACTTTAATGAAACAAAAATAAATATCTAGATATTATATACCCTCCAAATTCGGCCAAGTGCATTTGTGTGAGGTATATATTATTTTATTTCATCTTTTAGGGTTTAACAAGTTCATTTGATACAAAATAAACATAAAAGAAGTTGAGAGAAAAGACTTGGAGGCTAAAGAAGAAAGTTTGGAAAAATCTTGTTTTTGTAAGTTTTTCTTTAAAGTCTTCAACATAGAAAATGTTTCTAATATGCTTAGCTTCATCTTGTGTTGCTTTGATGTTGTCTCTTTACTTATAGTTTGTGTTTTAATTGTTGTGAACTTGA
The DNA here is from genome assembly GCA_019454045.1 of Zanthoxylum bungeanum. Taxonomy (NCBI): domain Eukaryota; kingdom Viridiplantae; phylum Streptophyta; class Magnoliopsida; order Sapindales; family Rutaceae; genus Zanthoxylum; species Zanthoxylum bungeanum. Next base: position 57,730 of record SKCR01035860.1, read on the forward strand.
ATGAAAGATGTGTGTATGTAAGTAGCCTTGAAATGGTTTCAAAGACTTACTTTTGATTTTTAGAAAATCAAAGTTGCCTTTCTAGAGTTAGTAACCACTCCTTGGTGAACTAGAATTGTTCTAGAGTTATTTCAAAGTGGTGAGGCTTGATTGGTGAAGTATTGAATGGATTAAAGTGTTGGATTTTGTAAATTTGGTGAAATTGGCCAATTTGATGAAATTGTAAAATTAGGGTTCTTAACCTACTCCAAATTCGGGGCTTTTCATATATGTGATGTATTATGGTATGAATATGATGCATGTAAAATTTTAGGTTGATTGGATTTGATCTCGGCATGTTTTGAACTAAAGGGACCAAATTATAATTAATTGAAAATTTTGGGTGGCTCACGGCATTAGACTAAAAATTGGGGATTTGTGTGAAATCTGATTTTGATGCATTAGATGTGTTGAAAAATATTTTAGAAATGATTTAGAATCATCCAAAATTGTATTTGACAATTTCGGACTAAAATGCAACGTTTAGGGGTAATTCGGTAATCACACAAAAATATGATTTATTGTGTAATGTTTCATAATTTGATGATTGGAATTAATCCGAGAAAAGTTTTGAAACCGAAAAATTTTGATTTTCCGTGATTCCGCTGCGTTACCTATACCCCCCTTAAAACCCCATCAAAATGGTATCAGAGCGAGTCTGATTCTGGACACTCCGATATGATTAGCCCTTTAAAATCTAATGTTTGTTCTTTTCTTTACTTGATACATGCATGCTTTCTTTTAATTTGATTAAATTTAAAGTGTATGACACTTTATGGAATATCACCGCTTAATAAGGTTTTAAAGTAACTGGTATTTGGAATACTTGTTTCTTGGTCCGTCTTGTCAATACGGTTTATGAATATTTTTCCGTGACTACATCCGAGACCGTGCCTCTGCTGTGAGGGTGTAGCCGATAGAGATTTATTTATACCGGATGTATATTAGATACTAGATAAATTCAAGCGAAAGCGCAATCCTGAACGTGCCCTAGCTGTCAGGGTTACGCAAATAACTTGAGTTTATCATTGACGAGTTTAACCTTGGTACGTCTCCTTGTGGGCCTACCTTAGCAGCGACAACGAGAAACGACCATGACCGGAAACCCAGGAGTCACTAGTGAGTGATTGGCAATGAGTTGTCTACCTGTGAATATACGTAGGCGAGACCGTGCCTCTGCTGTGAGTCGAAATATATTCATGGGGTCCTTTTCCCATTATGGAATTAGATTTAATTATTGAATTCTCGTTTTTCCGTTGGGGATTACGGTATTACGTAAAATAGTGGGAGACACTGCTAAGTTTAAAAATTTCTTAACTTAGGCAGTGTGTATTGTTATGGAAATTGCCGCTTGTTTGTTTTACTTAATCTATATTAGATAGAATTAAACTTTTAATTCATTGCACACATATTTTGATACGTTATCTGACTTGACTCTTGGTTGCAGTTATTCTAGAATATGTTCTAGATACTATTAGACTAGGATATTATTATATTGGTCTAAACCATCGGGAACTATTGTTCCGATTTTCTTCAAAAATCAAGATGGTTAATGACTTAGTTTCTAAGTCATGGTAGATAATCTAGATAGATATCCCTTTTAGGATATGATACTTTAGAGAGAATAGTTTCTTATGCAGTAAGAATTGACTTGAATTAGTTCATGTCTCGAGATTCTTGACTGATATTAAGAAAGCCCCATTAGGTATTTGTTTATCTAGTAATGACGTTTCTTAGCTTTAATTACCTTTAGAGGCAATGTATCTGACACAATTTGCTGATCATTTATTTGCAATTGTTGTGAATAATTGAATGCAAATAGTAAAGCTAAAGAAAGGAGATGCGTATAGTTGTGTATAGAAAATATCGATTTTCACAGTACTACAACTATAGGTATTTGATACCAGATCTCCCATCTAGTTATTTAAAAATATTAGTTAACGATTGTTTTGATATTTGATATCGGAACTCGCGACTATTGGATAGTTACTTGTTCTTTATAAACAATTGTTATATATTTTAAAAATAACTAGTAGTGTCATTGACGTAGAGATAAACATTAAGAAAAATTATTCGGTAAAATAAATAATTTAGAACGGTGTTTTATGAGTTTAATCACTTAAGCTTTAGATGCTTATTCTGTATGGTAAATGATGGTTTGATACAAGATCACACCACACATCCTTATCCATTTAATGAATATTGTATTCAAGAAAGTGATTAAAATCTCATTTAACCAATGATTTGTCATTGGACCACCAGATTCATTAAACTGATACATTAGATGTATGTAGTTTTAATGAATTGTAATTGCTTAAGGTAGTTTTCTTTACTTCGTAACTTAGTTTATGAATTTTCATAACTTAGTTACGTGTTTCTGAAAGAACACATATTGAACGTCTTGAAATGATCAAGAACTTTCAATCTGTTCTGATGAAATGTAAGTTGAACATTTTTGACTTATTCAAATATATTCAATCTGAAGTTTTATGAGAACTCTATCATTAAAATTCATTACATGTCTTTGAACTGTTCAAAGATATTTGATACGATCAAACATATGAATTTAAAGCAATTAGTTCTAAAGTTATTCAGTGAATATGATTCTTATTCAATATTATTCTTCCACGATTCCATCTTGATGGAATTGAGTAGTGGGAGCAGTTGAATCTTATATGATTTGATTCGTTTGATATTGAATATTACCGAATTAGTTTCAATACTCTTGGGGTTATGCTCCAGTAACACTAGTTCATCTTTTTAATTTAGGTTCCATTAATTTCTACAGTTACATATATGATAGGTATAGGTAGAAAATCTGAATCTTGAAAAGTTTGAGATTTGAATATTTATTTTATATAATAGTTATATAATGGAAATTACTTACACCTTGGAGGTATAAGTAAAAGTTTATCGTTTATTCTGTTTAATGGAATATCATATTTTATTTAATAGAATATATTTCCTACGATCCTAAGTAATAAAATTGTTTTATTACTTGGTGTGTAACATCAGATGTTAATAATTGTAGAAAAGACTTGACTTATTGAAGTCAAATGTGAGAATGATAACTTATAAATGGAACTACGTAATTAATAAGATGAAACAACCCTTATACATCTTCTATATAAGTTTAATAGGATATCAGAATCATTTACGAGTATTTGATACTTAATGATTCTGTTGTTTTCTTACCGAAGAAAATTATCCTATAACTTATAATGGAAGTGATATTTGATATCGATTCTGGAAGTTCACCATTGAACCATAGATCTAAGATTGTTCATAGTTTACTACGATCAAGTTTTGAACTTGATTAAGCTTTCATTATGAATTAGTTCATGATATTGTTGGGGTTGGTGCTCAGAGCGCCAATTCCCGGTTGTATTTCTTTTGAATACTTATGTAAAACATTATTATTATGAACAATATATGCAGTTTCTATAATATAATGTATCTTTTTATATGGTAAAGACGTAATGACCTTAGAATGATTAGTCATGGTACTGTTGCAAAAGCGTCGCAACTGACATTGAGTAGTATCATGACGTTGTCATTCTCAGACAGTTCCTAGTCAAGGTTTACACTACTTGGTCAGTAAAGTAAACCCGTTGAGACCGATACATGTCGTGTACTGGAATATATGATTCCAATGGTTTCTCAATGAACCATTAGTCTTGGAGACTAGTATAGACGTGTGGGTGTTTATAGCGGATAAACACTGAATGACTCACCGAAGATTCTTAATGGATGGTACACCAACGTCAATAAGAATCTTCTCGGGTTGAGTAGCACTTGTGATTCTTACACTTGAGATGCCATTGTGGGCACATGAGACATCTTCTACACTTAGATGGCAGTCACGTCACCGATCTATTTAGATCAGACCTCCGCCTGTTCGTTGGGTGTAGATAGATCCTCAGGGTGTCCTATGTGTATCAAGATAGGATCCGTCAGTTCTGTGTACCAGAGCATAGGTAGTCCATATGATTAGCAATCAGATAAAACCATGGGCCCGTGGTAAAGTTTAGAAGCTAGTTCTAAACATTCTTTTAGAGATTGCTAATAGAATAGTCGACTGGATAATCCCTATAGAGATTTGACGCTTACATCTATATCTCTGGGATTTATCCCGATACCTGTGACAGAGGAATTATACATTTGCCTTGACCTCGACCTGTATGATTCAGCGAGATTATCCGTGATCGTCATAATTTACGGGTGGATAAATTATGGACACGAAATTAATTTCTTGACGGATATAC
>SKCR01035861.1:0-115017 GCA_019454045.1 Zanthoxylum bungeanum
TTGAGAAATTCAAAGTCTTCAAAGCTGAAATAGAAAACCAGCTTAATAAAAGTATTAAGTCACTAAGGTCTGACCGGGGTGGTGAATACTTAAGCGACGAATTTCAAGATTACTTGAGAGAAAATGGCATTGTTTCCCAATGGACTCCTCCGAGAACTCCACAGCATAATGGGGTCTCCGAAAGGAGAAATCAGACATTATTAGATATGTTCCGATCAATGATGCCATGGACGGATCTACCTCTTTCATTTTGGGGTCTTGCTTTAGAAACTGCAACACTACTACTAACCAAGTTCATTCCAAGACTGTTAGTCAAACACCATATGAGTTATGGTCTGGGAAACATCATAGTCTTAGTTATCTAAGAGTTTGAGGATGTGACGCATATGTTAAGCTCACACAAACTAACAAATTGGATGATAGGGCAATTAAATGTAAGTTTGTAGGATATGCCTTAAACTCAATGACATACGTGTTCTACGTCCCAAATGAACAAAGAACATTTGTCTCACGAAATTCTAAATTTCTAGAGAATGTATTCCTTCTCAAGAATATAGTGGGAGTATACTTGACCTCGATGAGGTACGAGAAGAACAAACTAACATAGAACTAAGCCCCAGGCCCCTCAAAAGGGCAGCGACGGAACAACCACAAGGTTATGAACTTAGAAGGTCTGGTAGGGAAATATATGAGCCTGAAAGATATGGTTTCCATATTGATGAGGAACATGATTAGGTCATTGATAATGATGATCCCACCAGTTATGACGGAGCAATGCGTGACATTGATTCTGTCAAGTGGCTTGAGGCCATGAAATCCGAAATAGACTCTATGTATCAGAATCATGTATGGGACTTGGTAGATACACCTGAATGGATAAAACCCATAAGCTGCAAGTGGATTTACAAGCGTAAAACTGATGCAGAAGGCAACATCCAAACCTATAAGGCTAGGTTGGTGGTGAAAGGTTATAGACAAATCCAATGAATTGACTATGACGAAACCTTCTCGCCTGTTGCAATGATAAAGTCCATTCGAATTTTACTGGCACTAGCTGCACACTTTAATTATGGGATTTGGCAGATGGATGTCAAAACAACTTTCCTTAATGGGAACCTCATAGAGGAAGTCTATATGACACAACCTGAGGGGTTTGCATCTAAGGATGATCATAATAAATTATGCAAGCTTAAACGATCCATTTATGGACCCAAGCAAGCCTCCAGAAGTTGGAATATACGATTTGATGAGACAATCAAAGAATTTGACTTCATCAAAAATGTAGACGAGCCTTATGTTTACAAGAAAAGTAGTGGGAGTGTTGTTGTATTTCTTGTATTATATATCGATGACATATTAATCATCGGGAATGATATTCCCATGATGCAAGCCACCAAGCAATGGTTATCTCATAATTTCTCCATGAAAGATTTGGGAGAAGCAGCCTACATACTCAGCATTAAGATCTACCGTAATAGATCTAAGAGGTTGTTAGGACTTTCTCAATCTACGTACATAGATAAATTTTGAAAAGATTCAAAATGGAAGATTCCAAAAGAGGTAATTTACCTACTTGTCATGGAATCAAAATATCTAAGGAGCAATGTCCACATACTCCTTCAGATAAAGAGCGTATGAGTAGGATCCCTTATGCTTCAGCAATATGATCGATCATGTACGCCAAGATATGTACAAGACCTGATGTCTCTTATGCTCTTAGCATAACGAGCATGTATCAAGCAAATCCTGGTGAGCAACATTGGGCAGCTATCAAAACAATCCTCAGGTATCTGAGAAGAACTAAGGATATGTTTTTGACATACGAAGATTGTTTTGAGATGAAAGTCATTGGTTACTGTGATGCGAGTTTTCAGACCGATAGGGATGACAGCATATCGCAAACATGATATCTATTTACTTTAAATGGCGCTGCTGTAAGTTGGAAAAGCTCAAAGCAATCAACTACAATGGACTCCACCACTGGAGCCGAGTATATTGCAGCATTTGAGGCAGCTAAAGAAGTAGTCTGGATAAAGAATTTCATCACGGAGCTGGAAGTGCTTCCCGCGATAAAGAATGGCGTCACGATGTACTGTGACAACACGAACGCCATTGCTCAATCAAATGAACCAAGGTCCCACCAGAAATCCAAGCATGTACTCAGGCGATTTCATCTCATCAGGGAGATTGTTGTGAGAAAAGAAGTTATTATAAAGAAAATACCCACATAAGATAATCTTGCAGATTCTCTGACTAAAGGGTTGACTCAACAAAATCATGATAGGCACACCCGAGAGTATGGTGTCCAGATTCATACTAGTTGGCTATAGTGCAAGTGGGAGATTGTTAGTGATATGCCCTATACCCAACTTGTGGATGGGCTATATGTACACGTATTTGTAATATTTTCATTAATTAATAAAATGACAATCTTTATTATACGTGTCTTACATAACTTATATGAATCATCAACACTATAATAAAGCCATTGGAGTAATAAGATGATGGCTTCCACGCCTTATGAGAATCATTACTCTAAAATATTCATAGTCATAGTTTTGTGAATAATCTGGGCGTTCACAAAACGGAGAGACTAGCATGATGATATGATCCACCCTTAAGTGGGATAGCCGATCTCATAGGCTAGTAGCGGAGATCCGTCCGCTTGGTGTATCACATGGATGCATGAGTTGCTTGTGTCCATCGAACTGACCGGCAAAAGTTTTCATATGGAGTGTTTATCCCATGTGTTTGTGAGAACTTTCATGTATCGATTATATGACTAGTCCTTAGACTCGAGGTCTTTACAATCTTATGTGTGGATCAAATAACTTTGACATTATCCTTCCCCGGTTTAAAAGATCCGGTGATAAGGGTATGATTGGGTCATTTATTGAAACACATGAAGTTTTTAAAGATACAACAGAGAATTGCCACTCTCTTGGATAATATTTTCTTATAAGAGTAGTATTCCAGTTCGCGGGTTGATATGTGCGAACAGTGTTTGAGACTATGGCCACAGCGGAAGAATCATGTGAGATTCTTGGGTTAGCACGATTCATGACACTATCAACATCATATATTTGACCATATGGGTAGACACTTTCCGTGCCCTAGGTCAATAGGTGGGGATACAGTGAGGCGAGAGACCGTATCATATGTAAATTGCATACAGAATGTGTATATATATATATTTCCTTCTCATTTGAGGGCTTTGACATGTTGCTAGATGTCAACCTTGGTCATTAAAATCGAACGACCATCTGATCGGAGGATAATTTATGTTCGATTAAATTATCACGATTCATTTCATGTCCAACTTGAGGGGAACCCAAAAGGTCACACACAACAAAGTCGAAATCAATGGTTAACAGTGCACAGTACAAATATAACAGCATATATGATTGTTGTAGGAATTGTTCATAAATGGTTAAATGTATTTAATTATTGAACAGATCATTTATGAGGTTCCATAGTGGCTTATGGATTGGTGAATGACGATAGGGGCACTTTGGGAATTGGAATAAAAAAAATTACTATTCATGTGAATAGTAATTTTTTTATTTGTTTTGAATTCCAATTCGGCCCAAACTCTTATTAGGGTTTTATAATCTCATTAAACCACTAAATTAAGATCCAATGGCTAAGATTAAATTAGCTTTTATCCCACATCAGATTCTTAATTAATTTTGTTGTCTTTAGAGCACTATAAAACCCAAAGAATTCTTCACAAATTTTTGCACCAAACCTTTCATATCATGGGTTTATATAAGTGAGCAACTCTAAAGTTTAAGAGTAAGCCACTGATTTTGAGGATCCTTAAGTCTAATTGACTAGAGGAACCTCGAGTTAAAAGTTTTGAGGTATTTGCCTAGGCTAGCACCAAGGGCAAAATACCCGTGCACTCAAGGCATAGTCTTGCCGTTGAGTTTTGGCTTTGGTGTGTGCATCTTTGGAGGCCACACACTTGGGTGGCTCTTTGGAACGTGGAAGAGCTTGCTGAGTTCGAGAAAAGCTTGTAGATTGGAGGGAGGACTGGAGGAGTCTTCGGTTCAAGTAAGTCTTTTTCTTTCTTTATTTTAATTAGAGTTCTTATGATAGTTAGCATGTTCAGGTTTATGTTCTTTGCATGTTTTATGAGTTTTTTTGCTTAGAATATATAGTAACATGCCTAGGCTGTAGAATAATCAAAACAAATGGGTCTTGGGCAAAGGGATAGCGACATCATAATTTGATTTATTTAATTTTCCGCTGTGCACTCGCGGCCGCTTCCCAATAGAGAGGATCTGTCAGTCTCGTGTATATGATTTAGGTATCCAATAAGTGATTCTTTAAAATCTTTGGCCGAGGTATACTGCGAAAATGAGTTCCGAGTATTTATTTTAGAGAATCACGGTTATATCGGGACATATTAGATTTGTTCATTATTCTATGTCTTCGGAACAATTCAAATAACATATGACAGATGGATTAATATATGCAATGATCTCGACTTGTATGGTTCAACTCGATTATCTGTGGTCGTCGTATTTTATGAGTGAACAAATTACGGACACGAAAATGATTTATGTGACAAATAAACTTGAACTTAGATAGTCTCACAATATGAAGTGTACTTATTGAGCACATATAATTAATTATGGAGAATTCAGATTATTCATAATTTACACATGCATATAAATTTTATGTGTATTTATATACGATACATAATTTAATTAGATACACATTGGTCAAATGGTATTTAGAATTTGTCACTTGTCTTTGTTATGATTAATTAAATTAATTAAAGGTTAATTGATTATTAATTATAATATAGAAGACATATTATTGTATTTTTTTTCCATAACTTTTTTTTTGTCATTTAGTGAATAGAAATTCAAATTAAATTAATTGTTAATCAATATTTGAGTTTATAGATAAAATAATATTCTTGGAATATTCTTCATCACTTGGTCAATTGTGATTGGCTAAACCATAGGGTTTTGACACTGGGATTCTATTAACTTGGAAACATATAAATTAAATACATTTTAGTTAGATTAATATGTGTTTAATTTTAGACCAAGTTTTGAAAATGGAAAAGTGTTTTCATTTTTTTTTGGTTAGCCATTTTCTCTAAGAGTTGAGAGCACAAAATGAAAAGTTAGGATTAGTTAAAAAGAAAGAACGAGAAGAATTTGGAAAACCTTGAAGTAAAAATTAAAAGCTTTATTTGATTAAGGTAAGGTTCTTATTTATTGTTTGGGAAATTATTTTTCATAAGCATGTCTATATGTATTTGATAGATATATTACATGTTTCATGTATATTATTAGATAATATATTTACTTCCAAATTTTTGGTGTTATTGGATTTTGATAATGATCTTTGTTTTCTTTGATTAAGCATTTGTTATTTTGAATTAGATGTGAATTAGATTGAAAATGTGATATTGTCATTCTAAAGTGTTGTAACCACTCATATAATGCCTAGAAATGTGTTTGAGACTTCATTTGTGGTGACTTTAAGATGGTGTAAATTAATTTGATTAATTTGGTAAGAAATTGGAATTTTGCATGAAAAATGGATATTTTTAAATTCTGGATCAGACCTGAAAAATATTTTTTTTTGGTGAGTAAAATATGAAATTTGGATGTGTATTGGGTATTAAATAAATACCGAAAAAAGTTCCAAGTTGAAAATTCGTGAAAACGGTAAAATTACGCAAGAAACAGGTTTATCGTGTGAGGGTTGTCCAAGCAGTGAATTGTTCAATATTTGGATAGTCGAGTGGTTGACCGGTTACTCATCAAGTGATCGAGTCGAATTGGCTCGGTAGTCGATTGACCGGTTTGATCGGTTACCTATTTTTCGTAGTGTTTATTCAAAATGGGTTTTCGTAAAATCTTTACCGCCCTTTGTGATTAGTTTATTTTGTTAAGTTGTTAACAAATAATATGTTTAGGTGAAATACAGTCTAATTAGAGGTATTGAATATCGACTAATTTGTTCGGAAAATTTTAAAATGTTTAAAAATTATTTTCTCCTAAAATCACGCTTCTGCCACCAAAATGCCAACATACAGTTGTAGTTTATGTTTACAGTTTACGTTTTTAGTTCACGATTCATTTTTAAATTTATTTTATCAGTTTTCAGTCATGTCTACATGAACACGTTATGTAATTTTCTGTCATGTTTGCAGTCTACATGTTATAGTTATAGTCATGATTACAGTTTCAGTTCAAACTTACAGTTTCAAGTGATGTTCATAGGTTCCAGGTTATGGTTTAGGTTTCAGTTTAAGTTACAATTATGTCATTTGTACAATCCACTTCAGGTTTACATTCCAGTTCAGGTTTATTACAGTTTCAGTTCAAGTTTATGTTTTCAGCCATGTTTCTAGAGCACATTAAATAGTTTTCAAGTCAGTTCATATGGTGCATGTCATGTTTCCAGTTTACAGTCTATGTTACAATTATTAGTTCAAGGTCACAAGTTATTAACCATGTTTACAGACTTTTGGTTCACGATATTGTTATCATTCATGTTTAAGGCTGCAATACATGATTTACAATTTAAGTTTCAAGATTTACGCTTCATGTTTCATGATCTACAATATATGTCCACGATTTGATAAGTTTAAGTTTTCAAGAATATAAAATTACAGATGAGGTTATTCATGCAAATCATGTACTTTTATATTTTATTTTCATTTTCAGCATTCATTCACTAGGTCGTTCATACAACTTGCTTCTCCATTTTCAGTTTTACGTTACATGATTTCATACATGTAGAGGACAAACATTGGAGAGGATGGACACCAATCGCAGTCATTAGGGTCAATTTCTGGGGTTTATAGTATCATGGGTCTACACATTTATATATTTGCCAAGAAAGGCCACGAGGTCGAGTTATGTATGCATGTATATGACATGGCGTATAAAGTATGTTTTCATGTAATTCATGTGCATTATATAACAGACATGCATGCATTCAGAATAGACAGTTTAGTTACGAATCATGACACGTTATGCATGTACACGTCAAAGGCTTAAGGAGATGGTTTCACTGTCTAATGCATGTCGTGTCCTGAATTCATTGGGATGTGACAATTATATGGTACATCAATTCTAAAATCTAAACCATACCTAATAAATATTAGAAAAGAAGTCAAGTGATCATGAGTGTGTCATGTCCCTTGAATATAATAAATCTAAATATTCAAAAATTCTATTTGATTTTAAGACTTTTATTCGATTTATTTCCACACTAAAAATTGTATTATATGAAAGACTATTAACACACTCAAAGGACTTAATTAAACACAAGTTAATGTGAATATTTTATTTTTGTGCTTACTTGAGGGTAATGTAAATGAGGAATGAAAATCATTTCTAGAGTTGTTTATTTTCCAAAATTAAATGAACATGGAATGAGAATGGGTGTAGGGCCCACACATTTGGGAGTTGTGAATGATTTTGAGACTTTTAACACACTAAAAAGTCTCAAAATTGTATTAGATGAAAAACTATTAACACACTCAAAGGGCTTAATTAAACACAAGTTAATATGAATCTTTTAATGATGTGTTTACTTGAAGGTAATGTAAATGAGGAATGAAAAATATTTTCACTAAAGTTGTTTACTTTCCAAAATTAAATGAACATGAAATGAGAATGGGTATGGGGCCCACACATTTGGGAGTTTGGAATGAGAGTCTCATTCCCACCATTCTCATGAGAATGAGAGTCTCATTTCCATCATCCTCATGAGAATGAGATTCTTATTCTCATTATTAATAGAAAATTATAATATTGCCCCTAAAGTAATAAATTATTAATTAATTAATATTAATTTATAAATAATGAATAAAATATATTAATAATTAATCAATAATTAATAATAAAATAATATTTATTATTTTAATAAAATATAATTTAATTTTCATTATTTAATACATTAACAATTAATTAATAATTAATAAAGTAATGATTAATTAATACATAATTTATAAAAAAAAATATAAAAAATTAATCACTAATTAATAATAAAATAATATTTCATATTTAATAAAAGAATAAATTAATATTTAGTAATTTAATACATTAACAATTAATTAATAAAGTAATAATTAATTATTAATTTATTTATAAATAAAAAATAAAATTAATCAATAATTAATAAAAAAATAATATTTAATATTTAATAAATTAATAAATGAATACATTAATATTTAGTAATTTAATACATTAATAATTAATAAATACTAAGTAATAAATTTCTACGCTAAATATCAAAATTTTGGCCGAAATAATTCCCACTATTTGAGGACATTTAGCGACAAAATAGACTTTCATCGTTAAATGTTATTTTTTCCTATAAATATTCGTTTGCTCTTTCATTTCTCTTATTCTCACTTTCTTCCTCTCCTACTCGTCTTTCATTTCTTATTCTTTTTTTCTTGATGGTTTTGTTTCATTTTTTTGTATTTTATGTTAACATCCAATGTTTTTATTTTCTTTGTAGGATAATATGTGAAGATGAAGAAATGGTGGAAATGAATATGATAAAGAAAATGAAAAACAAATGTAAGTGAAGATGAAAAATAACGAAGTGATGATGAAGAAGAAAATTATAGTTTATCATTTTGTTTATTATTTTATGTTTGTTTGTTGCGATAAATTTTATAATTTTATTTTTATATTAATAAAGATATTATTGTTATAATTTTTTTTAACAAATTTATAATGATATTCTCATGTTTTCAAAAAATTTAATTACTTGTATAACGAGCTGACAAAGTCTCAAGAAAAGTTGAAACGCTTATATGCCGAGCTGCCCGACCGTCTGGAGGCCACCAAGTTGAAGGCTAAAATTAAAGGGTTGGAAGAGTATATAGAGATGTTCGAAATGTTGCAACCCGAACTGAACTTGGAGATGCTTCACAAGGTCCCGATAGTGGCTAAGAGTGAGATGTCTCAAGAAGAGGCCTTCGGCCCTATCCAAGAAGAATCTGAGGCCATCCCAGACCTCGTCCCCGTGTCCGTGGTACCTCCGACCCAAGACCAAGGCCCCTCGTCATCTGTTGCAGCCCCTTCAGACCCTCATGATAGCACTTCTGGCCCCTCATCATAATTTGTACTTTTCTCCTTTTTTATATGTGGGTAATCCAGAGGGAGCCCAATGTACACAACCTTAATGAAAATTATTTTAAACATTCGCGTATTCTTCCATACTGAAGCACATAGTGAACAAAGACCTGATCTAGGTCAACTTTCATTTCACTTGAACATGCTGACCTAATCAACATTAACCAATACTTGGTAAATTTAATCAGATTAACTTTTTCCGTTCCCCTAAGGGACCACACTATGAGCACAAACATTGATGTTCGAGCGAATTATATCATAAATCTGACCTACTAATATACTCCTTATACTTAAAAGATTATGAGCCATTGAAATATATCTCAATATCAAGCATCACCTACCCGACCATCTTCAATCTGACCTGGTTTCAGACGAGGCAATGAGGGAGAAACTCTGACCCCGTGCCAATGAGAGCAACAAGGCCTCGGTGGGACATACCCGACCCCGAGCCGTTGTAACTAGTTGCCCATAAGGGAATGTTCCCTCATTGTACCATTCAATACACGACCATGAGGGATAAACTCTGACCCTATGCCAACAAACACAATAAAGCCTCTGTGGGAATTACTCGACCCCGAGCCACTATAATCACTTGGCCACAAGGGAATGATCCCTCTTTGCGCCAATAGAAAGAAATAGGGCCTCGGCGGGACGTAACGCTGCCCCGAGCCGATATGACAAATAGGCATTGGGGGAAAGACTATGACCCCAAGCCATCTAAGTCACTTGAATACAAGGGAATGATCCCTCATTGCACCAACAAAGAGAAATAAAGCCTCGACGAGACATAACCTAGCCCTGAGCCAATATGAAAAATAGGCCTTGGGGGGAAGACTCTGACCTCAAGCCATCTAAGTCACGTGGCCGCAAGGAAATGATCCTTCATTGCGCCAACAAAGAGAAATAGGCCTCGATGAGACATAACACAGCCTCGAGCCGATCTAACAAATAGGCATTGGGGGAAGACTCCGACCCCAAGTCATCTAAGTCATTTGGCTACAAGGGAATGATCCATCCTTGCACCAAAAAAAATGATAGGGCCTTTGTGGGACGTAACCCAGCCCTAAGCCATACCTGCTATGGTTACCAAGGGGGCCAAATACCACGCTGACCTTCCCGTCAAACGTGATCCGGTTACCCTGAGGCACCAAATGCTATACATGTCTTCAATAAATTCAATCCATACGTGCTATGTGTTGGATAATATGACCCATAGCGTCACTATTTGCACAGATCATTGTGTTATTGTAGCAAATTAACTATGTAATAAGGAAATTGCACTCTCATCATTTGTGATTAGATCACCATAGATATATAAATGAAGAGAGGTCCCTATGATTAGTTCCTGGATTGAGATGATATGAGACAGTATCAGTCCACGAAGGATTAATCATTAAATATCCCTAGCCGTAGTATTATCGAGACTGGACATCGATAATGCGGAATAGGCTAGTATTGCACTTGTGCGCGTTGTGAGGGCACAGCGGCATAGTTCTCATATATATAAGTATTGGATACTTGTGCAAGTGCGATAGGAGGTCGTGTTTCACCGATGGTACGGGAAACAGCTTCGCTCTGGATAGACCCTTCGGAATCCCATTGGTATTATGACTAGGTGTCTATGGGAGGCCGAAATCAAGGTAGGTGTGTATAGTCTTAACCTGAGACTTACATCGCTAATACTTACGACAATCGGTAAACTTTGGTTTTGGTGGTGGGGGATCTTAACTGGTTCTGTGTTCACCTCTTCTGGGTTTATCAGAGAATCGTAGAGTATTGGGTGTGATGTCAAGACGGAAGTATCACTTCAGTCATATTGGAGATGATGTCACGCAGGATACGGTATTAGTTCTCTTAAAGTGATGCGCATCCAATCGTGATATTATGACCAAGTCATGAATATC
Source organism: Zanthoxylum bungeanum (assembly GCA_019454045.1). NCBI lineage: Eukaryota > Viridiplantae > Streptophyta > Magnoliopsida > Sapindales > Rutaceae > Zanthoxylum > Zanthoxylum bungeanum. Next base: position 11,033 of record SKCR01035861.1, read on the forward strand.
CGATTATAGAGACTAGTCACCAGACATCCGATATGTGTTTCGGACGGGGCAGACACTTATCCAGCCCCAGCCCTAGCACGTGACTATCCGATACTGGGTCGATATGCACAATACAATTGTATACTACGCTTGATACAGATCTTAATATTCTTTAATGGATATGTCCGGAGAATTAGGTAGACTTGGTGCTTTGCTAGGAGTCGACCTTGTCTCGTAAATCGGTAGAACGTAGTACTTGGTACGTACGTGATTCGGATACTCCGACGACCGTATTTACTGCCAGATTATCCGGGGATCTCATGGGTCGCTTCCCGATAATCCACCGATGACGCACAACTCGCACTCTTGAATAATCTGGGATTATACAGAAGAGAGAGAAAAATTAATCTAGGATTAATAACGGAGATATTTTATCCGGGATAAAATATCGTCTAGAGAGAGATAACGATTAATTTGGAATTAATCGGTAAATTAATATATTCGATATATTAAACGAAATAGATTTCGACGCGGAATTAAAATTAGATTTTAATTCGGGCAAACGAGTTATTTAGAATTAATTCGTTAGCGACGTAAATAATAATTTCGCTAGGCGCAATTATTTATTTAAATTCGATTTAATTAACGTCGCGACGTAAGCTCGGTATTTCGGAAATATCGAACCCGAACGCGTGAGTGCACGTGGGCCCACTTTCATTTGGAAACGTGTGGGGCCCACATGACACATGTCATTCTAATGCATTGCATGTAGATAGTGTACAATGCACTCAATGTTATTGCATGGAAATTGAGTGTTGACACTCTAAGCCATTGCATGTTTTGTGTCATAATTTTATTATTAATTTAATAAATATTATGGCATAAATATAAATTGATTTTTGGTAAATCATTTTAACTTAACACAAAACATTTCATCTCTCTCAAATGCTCTCTTCTCTCACGCCCAAATGGGCACAATGCTCACTGGTTTTGAACCAGAAAAACGTGAGCAATAGGGAAGCTAAGAGTGGTTTCTCATGGTGAGAAATCAAGTGCTAGCACACTTACAAGTCTTGCGAAGGTGGTAGGAGGTTCGACCATGAGACGGGATCCATCCGACGAAGCTAGGAGCTCCGTTTTCTCATTCAATTTTCTGTTTTTGTAGGCAGTGGACTGCATGCAGTAGGCTTACATGGCAGTGCGTTTTTTGGGTTCATTTGTCTTCAAATCGACTCTACCGATCAATGTGAGTATTCCGCTACCTCCGTTGATGTGTTCACACATAATTTCATGTCTTGTTTGATCTTGGGACCTTAGAATAAACCAACAATGGCATCATGAGCTAATGTTGCAAGCATGAAATTTGTAGGGTTTAAAATTTGGGTAAATGTGATTTGAGCATGATTTGAATAAATTTCTTGTTTGAGTATGCTTATAACATGTTTAAATTCATTTTGGTTGGACTAATTTGATGAAAAATGATTTGGAATTATTTTCCCCAAAATTAAGTCCTTGGCCGAATGATGTAATGATTTTTGGGATCTTGGATTTTTTGATTTTTAATTCATTTGATGAGTTAGAATCGATTAGGTTGACGTTAATTTGAGTCGAATTGGATTGGATTTCGAATTGGACGAAAACCCCAAAATCTTTGAGTTGGCCGAATGTGACTTATGCCCTAATGTCTTGGGTGTTTTTTTTTTTTTTTTGATTTTGTGACATTGGATGTGTATAAAATCAAATCGGATGGTGATTTAATGTCGATTGTAGGTTCGATTGGATCGAAACCAAATCGGACACAAAATCCCTTCCTTGGCCGAGAGCATTGAAGCATGTTTATGGGTTTGATTTTTCATTATGTGTGTTTGACATGTGATAATGAATTGAATATGATTAATAAGACTAATTTGGTGTTTTAAAAAATGTTGATTTAGTTGATTAATCATATAATGCACTTTTGGTAATTAAATTGTGAAAATTGGATTTTTGGATTTAATTAATTGGGCCTAATTTTGGAAATTAGAATTTAAAGTTGTAATTGGGCCTATTGGGCTTGATTTATCAAGTTTGGTTTAGGCCAAGTGGATTGGATCCAATTGGGCCCAAAACCTTAACCATAAAGCCCAATTGCGACTAATGAACCTTTAATGTTCAATTGGGCCTAATGGGCCAAGATTGATTTATGGGCTTATGGGGTAAATCCCGGATTGGACTTTGGTTATCGGTTTGACCCGAGTTGAAAAGTCCACGCCTTAAGAAATCAATCAAAAGCCCATTGGACTTTAATTGAATTGACGTTGGACGTTAATCGGTCTTTGAGACATGTTACGATTAGATTTGGAATTTAAATCGTAAAAGTTTATTAAATAAAAGTGTAATATTTAATTTGGAATTGAATAATGAATTAGTATTAAATACATGTTAAATTAGATTTAATGATGTAGTTTAATTTAATTCATGAATTCGTACTTTAAGTACTTATTCGCAAAAACGAGTTTGACTCGAACAAAATCAAATCGTTGTTTGAACATTGGATGATCACTTAATTATCAGATTAATTAATTTGATTGATTGATTGATAGCATGCTTATGTGTGTGAATACGTGGTTGTGTTGAATGAATAATGCATATCGGATGGATATTAGATGGGTGGGCAATTTTAGAAATTGTTGTAATAAATTCGATTTATTAAATTGGACCTGCGTGTCCAGCCTTATCACCTTCTTTCTCTTTGTATTCTCTTCTCACCTATTCCCCTCTATATATATGAGGTTTCTTAGAAGTGTAGTGTAACGGGTAAAGTAGTACTAGTGCTAGCTTGAGTGAGAAAGGGAGAGATTTGATCTAGGATCAATGTGTAAAGTATCCATCCGCATATCATTATTATTTTATTTCATACTCGCTTTATTTGTATTTAGAATGCATGTTTAAGGGTGTATGATGATGAGACCTTAACAAAGATAATTAAATTGGTAGCCAATTTGCACGCGAAAATCCCTCAATCTATATTAAGCAAATATCCTTCCATTGAATGATTCTTGTTCAAGATCCGAAGTTGGCATTGGTTTGTTTTTGACCAAAGTCAAGACCTTTGTCAATCAAGGATGTACTTGAATCATGAGAGTTTTGTTGCATATCGGTGTCTTGTCCAAATCGTGATTTTTATTGGCCAAAGTCAGATCACTTTTTGTCCAATGACATTGATTACGAAACTTTCCTCGTCAATGGGTCCTGCTTAACTGGAATCATTAGGTTTGTTTTTGGCCAAAGCCATGGCCTAGATGATTCGGAGGATATGGTTAGGAAAATGTATTGGATACATTGACATTATACATATGTTTCGGACTTGGATGTCCACCTAATCGGATCTAGGAATTGGATGAGATCCAATTGATCTGTGAGATCTACCTAGTTAAATAGCATACAGCTTTTTATTGACCAAAGTCAGGGTTGTGTTTATTTAATAGGATCCTAGCCCACTAGGAAACGCGGTTTCCCGAGTACTCCACAGAGGGTTAGAGGCTCGACGAAAAATAGTGGGAGGCAAGTATTGAATTTGCAACATTCGTTCGAATACTCGCTAAACACGCTCATCTTATTTTACTCGTCATATTATCAAAAGTATTAGTCGAACTAATATTTTATGTTGTTTTAAATATATATTAGTTGGACTATATACAAACTCATTCAATATATAGTTGATTTTGTAATTGGATTATAGTAATCAATATAATTGAATTAAATGATAGTTGATTTTATAATGGGATTATAGTAATCAATATTAAAATATATAGTTGGACTATATACAAACTCATTCAATATATAGTTGATTTTGTAATTGGATTATAGTAATCAATATAATTGAATTAAATGATAGTTGATTTTATAATGGGATTATAGTAATCAATATTAAAATTATAGTTGATTAAATAATTGGATTATTGTAATCATTATAATAAATAGTACCTTAATAATTTGATTAAATAGTTGGACTATTAAAATCAAGTAAAGAATTGAAAGGTTGAATATTTAAAATATATAATCATTAGATTAAATGTTTTAAATGATTTAATTTTCAATTGGGAATTAATAATAGGTTAATTTATTTGATAAAATAACTTATTATTACTAAGCCCATAATTAAGCAAATAGTAGAGCATAAAGTCTTTGGAAGATTTATGTGATGATGACTTTAGTGCTTAATTGATATACTTATAATAAATCTATCTTTAGATTTAAAAGTATTAAAATTGCAATTAATAATTCTTGGAGAATTAATTGACTATTCTAGTGGAGAAAAGTCAAAGTTTGCAATTGGGCATGTAGCACAAGGTGCACATCGTTTCGATATTCCGAAACCCAAGGCTTGGCCAAAGGTTTGTGAAATATTGAAAAAGGATAATTGACATATCCCAAAGTGACTACCATTTGGATATGGAAGACACGAAGGAATTAAAGAAAGGGCGAGGCTCTAACTTTAAAATATTTGTCAAAGTTATGTTCACAACTAGTATTAAAATTAGATTTTAAATACTTAGTGTGGTACATAAAATATATGTATTGACGTTCAGAATCCGCTGTGAGCTGGATACTGGCTTCAAGCCGAGATTTCTCTGCAAATCGGAAAACGGGACGAAAGTCGCTGTTTCGACCGCAGATACCTAAATTTAGGAACTACCATTTGGGTATGTACTTAAATTAGGAAATGTTATAATGTAACTAGTTAGACTAGAGACATTATCTCTATATCAGTGTTTAATCCGATGCGGATAAAACCTTTATATTCTAAAGCACTAAAGTGTTTCATTATATAAAGATGATACTGAGACAAATACATTAGATGTAAATAACATAATTTTATATTTGAATATAATAAAATCTCAAACATATAAATGACAAATAAATAGCTCAAATTGATTTGATCAATAGAGACTTATTTGTGGCATTGTTGTCTGGGACACAATTAAACAAGACTCGTATATCCACACTTTTGAAGAGTGGGTACTAGGACTGATTTGACTATTCAAATAAGGTCTACGAATCTAGTTTATTAAACAAGACTCGTATCCACACTTTTTGAAGAGTGGATACTAGGACTGATTTGACTATTCAAATAAGGTCTACGAATCTAGTTTATTAGGTTAAATACCTAAAATACTATTTACTTGGTAATAGTAAAAGGGCCACCGATCTGTTAGCCCTATTCATGGTGAAGTAAGTGGGCCCATATCTAGCTAGGCTAGATGTGAACATGAATATTTCGTAACCTTAACGGATGTGACATCACGTTGTGGTTATGTGTTTCTTTTGAAGAACACAGATCGGAAACTTTAAGAGTTTCAACACGAAGTAGACAAACAGATCGGCTATAGTATTATTCCGCCACGGTAAGACCGAAATGGAAAATACTTAAGCAGTAAGTTTCATATATAAATGAAAGAGTATGGTATTCTTTCATATGAGGACTCCTCCCGAGACACGTTAGTTAGACGGTGTGTCCGAACCAAAAACCGAATTTATGTTGGACATGATAAGGTTTATCACGAGTCGCTCTGAGCTATAATTTCCTTCAACAGGATATGTATTAACAGTGCAAAACTTATTTAGAATAAGATTCCATATAAATCTGTTTGACAGATATCATATAGGATATGAACAGGGAAGAAACGAGGTTTCTCATTCCTGATAATTTGGGTATGCCAGGCATGACGTTTGGATGATACCAAACTAAAGGACCCAAATTGGATTAGTGCCAATATGGTTATCCTAAGGGAAACCATAAGTATAGTACTTATAAATCCCACATGAGAACAATGTGATTGTTGCTCACCATGCGGTTTTCCTGAGAGGAATACCGATATGCAGTGGTCAGTGGGAGGATAGTGATACTCGATGAAAATCGAGTAATACTATTCAAAGCACGAAGTCCTTTATGGAACACAATAGTTCATCAATGATGAATCTATACCATTAATCTTCAAATACACAAGAACCGCGTAGATCAGAGAGAGTCAGAAAACAACCTGGGGTATGGGTTTCTGATCTCACCTCATAAAGATTTTAATCTTTTAAGGTACACCAACTGATTACGTTTGAGGAAGTGATACAAGGTATCGACTCTCTGTTATGGCAAAGTGCCATGAATCCGAAATGGATTCCATGTATAACAACTATTTTGGATACTAGTTGTTGTACCACAAGGCATTGTGCCTATGGTACATTTAACGTCTTCAAGGAAGACATACATGGAAGGCAACATACCAACGTACAAAGCAGGGCTTTTGACGGAAAGGTATCGTTATCAACATTATGTTAATAACGGTTCAACCTTTTACCTGTTGCCATGGTAAGTCCATTTTGAAGATGCTTGTTGATAACTGTATATTTCATTTATGGAATATGTCAGTTACAGATCAAAATCGCTTTCTTGAAAAGGAAACCTTTTGGAGGATGCTTTCAACATCCTGATGATTTTGTATAACCGACAAACAAGGTTTGCGGGTTATTCGATCCATGTTAGGATTGATGCAAGCATAAGGTTCTTGGAAATGTTATTTTGAAATAATCATAATGGTTTATGATTTGATTCAAAACTTAATAATTCTTGTGTATATAAGGAGGTTAGTGGGAGAGCGCACTGACAGTGAAATTCCCATAAAGCAATTGGTGAAAGCTTGGCTTTCAATAGAAATTCTCCGTAGAATTCTGGGGAGTAACAACCTTTATTCAAGAATAAAGATCTACTGGGATAGATTTGGAGTTTGTTAACACTCTCTGGGAAATTGTACATTTAAAATGTACTTGTATAGGTGTCTCATACGCTTCGAGCATATGGAGTCACAATCGGGTCAATCCAAGTGATAGTCACTGGATTGAAGATTAAGAACATATGTTAGTATCTCTGAGAACTAAAGACGCTATCTTAAACTATGGAGAAGGAGAACTTGAAGTGACTGGGATCACCACTGCAAGTTTCCAAAAGATTAAATACTGCGGTACTATAAAGTTTGAATACTGGGACAGTGAGCTGGAAATCTTCCGAGCAAGATAACTGTTGCCGAATAAACAACAAATGCGGATTATTGCTGCAGCTGAGGCAGCAATAGAAGACCATCTGGGTCGAAAATAAATCTAATAAGATTAGATAAAGTTCTGTTAGCAGCTGAGCTAGGCGTCAGCATAGGCTAAGGAATTAAAGGTCTCATCGACGATCCAGATATATACTTCTATATCATCTGATTCGTTCGGATCATACATCGTGGCGATGTGATGATCGTGTAAATCGCGTCAGACGATAATTAAGCAAATCCGCTGACGAAAACCTTTTTCTCAGCAATTTGAGCGAACCTTACATAGTTCGAGTGTAGGACACTTGAGTGACTCGCTACGTGCCAAGTGGGAGATTGTTGGATAATATGACCCATAGCGTCACTATTTGCACAGATCATTGTGTTGTTGTAGCAAATTAACTATGTAATAAGGAAATTGCACTCTCATCATTTGTGATTAGATCACCATAGATATATAAATGAAGAGAGGTCCCTATGATTAGTTCCTGGATTGAGATGATATGAGACAGTATCAGTCCACGAAGGATTAATCATTAAATATCCCTAGCCGTAGTATTATCGAGACTGGACATCGATAATGCGGAATAGGCTAGTATTGCACTTGTGCGCGTTGTGAGGGCACAACGGCATAGTTCTCATATATATAAGTATTGGATACTTGTGCAAGTGCGATAGGAGGTCGTGTTTCACCGATGGTACGGGAAACAGCTTCGCTCTGGATAGACCCTTCGGAATCCCATTGGTATTATGACTAGGTGTCTATGGGAGGCCGAAATCAAGGTAGGTGTGTATAGTCTTAACCTGAGACTTACATCGCTAATACTTACGACAATCGGTAAACTTTGGTTTTGGTGGTGGGGGATCTTAACTGGTTCTGTGTTCACCTCTTCTGGTTTATCAGAGAATCGTAGAGTATTGGGTGTGATGTCAAGACGGAAGTATCACTTCAGTCATATTGGAGATGATGTCACGCAGGATACGGTATTAGTGCTCTTAAAGTGATGCGCATCCAATCGTGATATTATGACCAGGTCATGAATATCCGATTATAGAGACTAGTCACCAGACATCCGATATGTGTTTCGGACGGGGCAGACACTTATCCAGCCCCAGCCCTAGCACGTGACTATCCGATACTGGGCCGATATGCACAATACAATTGTATACTACGCTTGATACAGATCTTAATATTCTTTAATGGATATGTCCGGAGAATTAGGTAGACTTGGTGCTTTGCTAGGAGTCGACCTTGTCTCGTAAATCGGTAGAACGTAGTACTTGGTACGTACGTGATTCGGATACTCCGACGACCGTATTTACTGCCAGATTATCCGGGGATCTCATGGGTCGCTTCCCGATAATCCACCGATGACGCACAACTCGCACTCTTGAATAATCTGGGATTATACAGAAGAGAGAGAAAAATTAATCTAGGATTAATAACGGAGATATTTTATCCGGGATAAAATATCCTCTAGAGAGAGATAACGATTAATTGGAATTAATCGGTAAATTAATATATTCGATATATTAAACGAAATTAGATTTCGACGCGGAATTAAAATTAGATTTTAATTCGGGCAAACGAGTTAATTTAGAATTAATTCGTTAGCGACGTAAATAATAATTTCGCTAGGCGCAATTATTTATTAAATTCGATTTAATTAACGTCGCGACGTAAGCTCGGTATTTCGGAAATATCGAACCCGAACGCGTGAGTGCACGTGGGCCCACTTTCATTTGGAAACGTGTGGGGCCCACATGACACATGTCATTCTAATGCATTGCATGTAGATAGTGTACAATGCACTCAATGTTATTGCATGGAAATTGAGTGTTTGACACTCTAAGCCATTGCATGTTTTGTGTCATAATTTTATTATTAATTTAATAAATATTATGGCATAAATATAAATTGATTTTTGGTAAATCATTTTAACTTAACACAAAACATTTCATCTCTCTCAAATGCTCTCTTCTCTCACGCCCAAATGGGCACAATGCTCACTGGTTTTGAACCAGAAAAACGTGAGCAATAGGGAAGCTAAGAGTGGTTCTCATGGTGAGAAATCAAGTGCTAGCACACTTACAAGTCTTGCGAAGGTGGTAGGGAGGTTCGACCATGAGACGGGATCCATCCGACGAAGCTAGGAGCTCCGTTTTCTCATTCAATTTTCTGTTTTTGGAGGCAGTGGACTGCATGCAGTAGGCTTACATGGCAGTGCGTTTTTTGGGTTCATTTGTCTTCAAATCGACTCTACCGATCAATGTGAGTATTCCGCTACCTCCGTTGATGTGTTCACACATAATTTCATGTCTTGTTTGATCTTGGGACCTTAGAATAAACCAACACTATGTGTACTTAGGGGCGCCAAATGCCACGCTGGCCCTCATGCCGAACGTGCTATGGTTACCTCGAGGGGCCAAACGCCACACAGATCCTCAATAATTTCAATACATACGTGCTATGTTTACCTAGGGGTGCTAAACGCCATGTTGGCCCTCCCGCCAAACGTGCTATGGTTGCCTTGAGGCACCAAACGCCACGTAAGTATTTAGTAAATTCTCGATTTTTTCCTCAAAGGTGCATGTCATTGGGTTGTTAGGTTCCTGCCCGGTGGATTGATAATGACACCGAAGATTGGCGTGCCACTAGGGGTCGTGCCTTTCCCACCTGCCATGCACCCCTTGATGAATCCTGATCACGAGTATTTCATAAGAATATTAAACAAGTATTTCCCATTCAAATAACAAACAAGCATAAATGAACAAGTTCCTATTTGAAAGGGGAAAGCCTTATTTATATTCATGGTATCTAATGCCATTCTTACAACTCTTTGAGAGTCATTCTAAAAGAGGCTCTACTGAAAAATATATTCTCAACATCTCAGCGTTCCAGGAATTTTTGAGCAGGGTACCATCCAGCTGCTCCAGGTGATAGGTACTCAACCTGATGTCTTCAGCAACTCTGTAAGGTCATTCCCACTTGGCTCCCAAGGAGCCCTTCTCTGGCCTTCTTGTGTTCAGGTTCACTCGTCTTAGGAACAAGTCTATGGGGAGAAACCCGTACCCTCTTGTTATAGAAGTGTGCCATTCTTTGCTGATATGCTGCCATCTTGAGCACATATTTCTCTCATTTTTCCTCTATCAGGTCAATATGGCGTCTGATGAGTTCTTCACCATGTCATTCCTCAAAGAACTGTACCTGATGGGTTGTCATCCCAATTTCTACAAAGATGATTGCTTCACATCCGTAAGCCAAAGAAAAAGGGGGTTTCTTCAGTGGAGTCACTGTAGGTTGTTCGATGTGCCCATAATACCTCTGGCAGCTCTTCAACCCACAGACCTTTATATGATCCGAGCCTTGCCTTTAGATTATTCTTTATGGTATTGTTCATTATTTTGACTTGCAGTTGGACTTTGGGTGACCAAGTGAAGCAAATCTCAAAGTAATATGGAGATATCTAACTACTTTCCATTATCTGTGATGATAGCCCTGAGAATCCCGAATCGACACACAATATTTTTTTTTGACAAACTCCGTGGCTTTCTTCTCAGTTATTGTGGATAACGGCTTGGCCTCTACCCATTTGGTGAAATAATCACTTGCCACGATCATAAACTTTTCCTAACCCCGACCCGTAGGCATAGGTCTGATAATGTCCAGCCCCCATTGCACAAATGGCCAAGGAATTATAAAGTGGTCAGTTGCTCGGACGGTTGGTGAGGCTCATTGGCATTCATTTGACACCCATCACATGCTCGGGAAACCTTAACCCCATCTTGATGCATCGTTAGCCAGAAGAAACCTTGACTGAACGACCTGTGGGCAATTGACTTACCCCCGGAGTGGCTTTCGTAGATTCCTTCATAGATTTCCCTGAGCACATAGTTCACCTCATCGAGCCTCAGACACCAGTTTGTGGACCGAGTATCAAGTTTCTGTATCTATCAAATCCTTACTAGTGTAATACAACGGCATTTGGATTTTATCTACTTCTTGTAATAACACTGAGCTTACAACATATTCAAAAACAGCTAAATATAGAATAACAGGTCGCCAGTGATTGGCTTAGCCAAATGTGGGGGTCGGGTCAAGTATTCTTTAAGCTGTTGGAATGCGTCCTCGTACTCATTTGTCCAGCTGACTTCCTTTTTCTCTTTCTTAATCAGTTGGAAAAAGATATGACACTTATCTCCGGCCTTGGAGATAAACCAGTTGAGTGCTGCCACTCGGCCAGTCAAACTCTGCACCTCCTTCACAATCCTTGGTGGTTTCAGATCTAGCATTGCCCTGATCTTCTGAGGATTTGCCTTGATGTCTCTTGCACTGTCCATATACCCCAAGAATTTTCCCAAGGATACCCAAAGGCATATTTGCTCGGGTTCGGCCTCATTTTGTACTTCCTTAAAAGCTCGAATGTTCCTTTGAGGTCACCTAGATGGTCCCCGGGCTTTACAGTCATCGTGATCATGTCATAGACATAAACCTGCATTGTCTTTTCAATGAGTGGCTTGAAGACATTATTCTCCAACCTCTAATATGTAGCTCCATCATTCTTCAGTCCAAAGGGCATTTCTTTGTAACAATACAGCCCTTGGTCAGTGATGAATTTTGTTTTTTCTTCATCATCAGGATGCATTCTGACCTGATTGTACCCCGAGAAGGCGTCTATGAATTTGGGCAGCCCGTGACAGGCTGTTGAATCCACCAACTGATCCACTTTCGGAAGTGAGAAGCTATCTTCCGGGCAGAATTTTTTTAGATCGGAGAAATTTATACACATTCTCCATTTCCCACTGGCCTTTTTCACCAAGACCACATTCGATACAAACTCCAGATACTTTATCTCTCTGATAAACCCAGCCTTCATCAATTTTTCAACCTTTGCGTGGATTGCCTTGTACCGCTATTGGTTGAAAATTCTTCTCTTTTGCTTCACTGGTTTATGGGCACGATCTACTGTTAGGCGGTGACAAATGAAATGAGGGTCAATCCCAGGTATTTCCTCATGATCCCATGCAAAAACGTCCGCGTACTCATTCAAAAAACCCAACAGCTGCTAAATTGGACTCCAACCTAACCCCGACCTTGATCGTCTTCCTGTGGACAAAAAGCTCCACTAACTCAAATTCCTCCACTACCCCTAGCTGAGCGGGATCCACGGGTCGAAGGTCGGTTGATTCCACTTCTACCACTTCCTCATCTCTTTAATTCATTTTTGCTCTCACTTCTTCAACACATAAGGTTTCTTTTGAAACATCTGCAAAACAACTCATTGCTATCTTCTGGCTTCCAAAAACTACCACGACTCCTTCTATGGTAGGAAATTTCAAAGCAGGGTAATAACTTGACATATCTACTTTCAACTTCATCATAAAGGGCCTTCCCAAAATCACCTGATAACTGATCGAACAATCCACTACAGTAAAATCTATTATAATGATCCGGGTATGAGGGCTGTCCCGATAGTCAATGTCAGCTACTCACGACCCAGTGGGACAACCGTTGCGCCCCCAAACCATACAACAGGGTCGCGTTCTGGATCAAAATAGTGAACTTCATGCTCAAATTATTTAGGGCCTCCCTGGAGATGATGTCTACTGCACTCCCGAAGTCCACCAATATTCTATCCACCTCTGCCCCACCAATATTGGTTTTGATTATCAACGCATCATCGTGAGGGTAGCTTACACCTTGGGCATCCTCCTCGGTGAACATTATGAGCACTGATCTGGATTTTTGAATCCTCGAGGCTTTCTCTGCTATCAATACCTCAAGGCCCTTGATCCGATAGTAGTTCTTCCTTGCTCGGTTAGAATCTCCGGCTGGCGTCATGCCTCATACTATTGTAAACATGAGCCTCTGCTCCCTTCGCTGCCTCGCCTTCATAGCTTCATGATCAATACATTCCTTGAGGTAGCTGTTTCTGACTAGGTCCTCGACTTGTTCCTGTAGGTCTTTGCAACTCTCTGTGCCATATCCCCTGGCATTATGATGGACATAGTAGGCCATATGATCTCTATTGTCAATCGGGAACCTCATTTGGTCGGGCTCAGTTCACAAGCCTTTGTCCTGAATCTCTCAGGCTATCTGTGCCAGCGGTATATTGAATGCAGTGTACATTGTGCCCCTTACAACATGGGATTTGGGGTGTGTATTGCCCTTATAGGCATCCATCAAGGGCGTAGTTAACTTTCTTGGAAACTCCTCCCCCAACACATCCTTCGTAAATGAGGATGTTGTCTCTATGTCCTGGTCGGCCAGAGCTTTGCCTTTTATACTTTCCTCTCATTTCTTCATCTCCTTTCAGAACCAATCCCTCATTTGGCTCTTGGAGCTATCGTGTTCTCGACGAAGGGCTTCTTTGTGTCTCTCACTCCGAGCATGGTTTCTTCCGCGACTAGGAGCCCTGTGACCCCTCTCTAGATATCATTTTAAGTCACTTTCTATAAAATACGGGCTATTATTGGATGATTATGGGGTTCGCATGTGGTGTTCTTCTTCCCATGGTTCCTCCATATCTGTAGCGGTAGACACAATTATAGACCTTATTTTTTGAGCATTTCTCTTCCCACTTGCTATCTCTTATTTCCTTCTGTTGGAACCCGCTTGCCCCTTCTCTCATGCTTTCTTTACCAACTTCTCAATTTTTTCCATCATAACCGTCATGAAGGATTGAGTCATCTCTCTTTCTTTTCGAGCATTCTTTATTTCCTTCTGTAGGGTTTCTTCCATCTTCTCCATCCATTCAGTTATTGATGTCTCTGAAGCTCTGTGGTTTCCATCCCCTTCCATCGTCTTTGTGTGTTTGTTGCTATTTGTATTATTCCCTATAGACAGTGTCAACCGTTGATGGTTATTTTTCATTCCAATGGTGATTTATGAATTCACCCCTCGAACAAACCTTCCCCAAACAGTGAATTTGTTTGGTTAGTTGGGAACCAAAGCAAACTTAGCAAGCTGACAAAAAATCATAGAGAAAATAAGAGATTAACATGGTTCGACGGAGAGTGGCTCTAACCTACATCTACGGAAGTAAAGATGATGGATTTTATTACTTGCTCGGGTAAAAAACGACTTATTCTCTCTCTCTATCACTAAGCTTTTAGATCTCTCCTTACAAATGGTGAAATATCAAAATTGTTAACCATTGAATTTATATATGCTTTCAAACCTATTATTCCACCAACCCATGACTTCAACTCATGTCACCCTGTCATCGTTGCTCGTGTTTGTTTTCCCCAAAAACTCTGTAAACGGTAGCTCTGGTCTCTGAATCAACCACCCTCTGCTAGTAGAAGCCCATCATCCCAACCTTTTATCCACTGCTACATGTTATGTCAACGTGACAGCTCGTTACTCAGCCACTCCAGCATTGTTTCGTCTGTCAGAGTCTTTTCCTAAAGAAATTTGTTGGCTTACTTCCGTCCTATCAGTCTTCTAGAAGCTCAAAATCTCATGTAGGGCATACATCATATACTTATGGGTACAAGGTACTGAGACCTCTACCTCGGTCCCCGGGTCGGCATGCCAAGGTAGATTGTGCTGGATCAACTATTCCTTACTTCTTTAATAGGCCGGGTCCGTAGCCACAGACCATCTTGGGTCAGCTTCCACGTGTACTCAAATGTTATCGAATCCGATACCTTTTCTTTAGGTTGGGACGATAGCCCAATCCTAACTTCGTCAACTGGTTCTTCCTCAGACGTTCCTCTATACTTCAAACTCTGGCCCCTCTATCAGATCTCTCTCATCCTCAAAGACCTTGGACCTTCATCATCTGTCTTGTGCAAACCTCATTCTATCCCTTCCCAAGCTTCAAATTTTCTCAGGGTTAAAAACCACTGTCAACAATATTTAATTTATTTTCATTTTTATTTGACTAATAATTATGAAGCTTAACCATTATGTATCATAATGTGTGATATTATAAGGATTTATTTACTAGTAATTTACATTATAACCACCAATGCAACTTTTTTCTCTATGAAGCAATCAAGTAGCATTTTTTGATTAAAAAACAATTAATTTGATGGTCGTATTAAATTATTTTTATTTTATTTTCATCTATTATTATAATTGAAGTGCAAAAAAAAAAATTAACTAAATTTTAACAACCACTTAAAAACCAAACTCTTGTGCATTATCTCATGTAGAGCTAGATAAGTTTATAAATTAACTTATACTCTCAATACAATATTTATAAATTAGCTTATATTTTCAGTTGGACATTTATGTGTGGAGTCATATGTTACAAGTCATAAAAGATTAGTTTGTTTGTTTTATTTATTTCATTATTTGGGCAACGTAAAATATGTGAATTGTGAAGTGAGGCTTCAAAAAGCTGAGGTTTGGTGGTTGAAAATAATGTCTAGGTTTTGGCATAATTCTTTTGAATCCAAAACAAATCCATTATTTTTGTGACGTTTATTATGGTTAAATTTCGAATAATAATAATATTTAAAGTTATCAGTGTACGGATCAAATTTGGACCAATGACCAAATTATATTTTCGTCTTGGCCCATATTTCGGATAAATCCCACTGGACAGCCCATTGGTCTTCCACCAGGATCCCTAACCGAAAAATATCTCTTCATAATTAATTACTCTCCGTATAATTTGGGGTCTTAATGTCGAAAGCTGAATATTTAGCATGTTAGTGGAGCCTACCAGTATAAATACGACACATATTCCAACTAGAAAACTATTCATTAGCCTATAAAAGGAAGTAGAGCTCAAAGTTAGATCCATTCAAGATTTTGCACTCATATTAGAGCTCTCAAAGCAAATCACCCTTGAAACACTTGCCTGCCGCCCTCAAAGCAGTCTATAGAGGTCAAGATAACCTCAATCTTATTCTTCCCCAACTTATCGCTCATCTTCATATCTGACTTGAGCACCGGAGTGCCTACGGAAACCATCATACCGGTGGGTAGAAACTCCCAACTCACTTTACCTTTGTTTTGCAGGATCGCTAGTGCCTTATCATATAAATTCTCGATTGTTGACCAATGAGAAATCTGGTGTCTACAATTTGGTGCCAACCGTGGGGCCCCAACGATTTATAGCAAGCAAAGATCTCTTAGTCTACGACCATTTCAACACACCTACTCATGGCTTCTAGCAGCGAACAAACACCAGACCCAGTGGTTGCACAACTAGTAGCTCTTCAAGAATGGTTACGAACGTTGGAGGAAGAAAACCTAGCCATAAGAAGCTCAACCAAAAATCTTCAGAAGCAATTCAAGCATATTTCCTTAACCTCCCAACAGCGCGAAACTCCGGATTACCCAAGCAATCCTATCATTCAAACCAATCTCTTGGGAGCATTCAACGATATGGAAATCGACGATCCACCACCAAACAACCACCCCCAAAGTCACTAGAGAAGTCATCATATCTCTCCAATCGATCGAGCATAGCAAGTCGCCTTCTTTATGCCCAAGGAAATACATGAGTTCAAAGAAGCAATTCTCTCCAGTTTTCCTGGTGTCAGACTACCAGTGAGAAAACATTGAGTCGACATAATTTCAGACACTCATTTCTTAGAGACCATCACTTTCATAGTGCTCCGATGGAAGTTCAACTCCCATATATGAAGCTATATGATGGATCCACGGACCCAGACGACCATATTGTCCATTACAAGTACAAGATGATGTCCACGGGCCTGGCTTCATACCAATGGGAAGCTGGAATATGTAGAGGGTTTGGAGAGACATTGGTAGGCCCAGCCCCCACTTGGTTCATTAACCTTCCATATCGGTCCATTGGGTCATATCAAGAATTAGTATACAAGTTTGTGGAGCACTTTGCAAGCTCTTGCAAACTCAAAAAATTCACAGGCGACATCAACGTGATCCAATAGCGAAATGGGGATTCTCTACGAAGCTACGTGGATCATTTCAACAATGAGAGAATATCCATCTCGGATCTCCACCAGTCGATAGCTGTAGAAGCCTTTAGGAATTGTCTGCTCGCAGATAGTGGGCTTTATAAAAAACTGACCAAGTTTCAATGCTACACTATGGATCAGGCCATGGACCGAGCTCAAGTTGAGATAAGATGAGAGGAAGATAAGAGGAACAAGAAAATAGAAAGTTCATCTCTCCATCACAATGAGAGAATCCCAAATTTTCCCAAGCGACCCAAAGAATTCATTGGCAAAGTTTCGCAGCCAGTAGACATAAGGGCTCATCAAAGGAGGAACCATCGTCCTCCTAACCGAGATTTTGATCGTCGACCTTTGCCTTTCATGGCCCAAGAATGATGTCACCAAATAGGTCAAGACTCCCAAACTATAACTTTACGGTTTCCCCAAGCGAACTTGTTTCAGTCCTCAAAAGGATGAGAAATGAAGTGAAATGGCCCTCACGCTCCAAAGACGGATCTACAAGGAATGACACAAGCAGATGGTGTGAATTCCGCCGAGACTATGGCCATATGACAACAGATTGTGTTGCCCTGAGGTTAGAAGATTTGAAGCTACTAAACAAATGATATCTGAAAGACCTGCTCATGGAGAAGTGCAAAACTACAATGGCCCGAAGAGAAGAAAGAAATGAACGGGTAGACGACCCCCACCACCACCTCCAATTAATAGTACAGTAAACTTTATCTCAAACGGATCTGAAATCAGTGGTGTTTCTTACTCAGCCGCCAAACGACACGCAAGAGAAGTTACAGTCAGATAGTCTCAGTCTACAATATCGATTGAAGGAATGTTTACCAATCTGACTATTGAGTTCACTGACGACAATAGTTCAAGTCAAATAAACCCCCATCACGACGCCCTAGTGATCTCACTATAGGTTTCTAACTTCATGATCAAGCGGGTGCTGGTTGACATTGGATCCTCAATCAACATTATCATCATCACTGCCCTAACAAAAATAGGCGCGGAATTGGAAAAAATCAATCGACGGTCGACGTTACTGGTTGTGTTTAATGGGGAACAAAAGATTACCTTGGGAGAAATATTGCTCCCAGTATACGTCAGAGGAGTCAACAAGCTCACAACATTTCTAGTCCTGGATTGTCCCTCAGCCTACAACCTGATCGTTGGTCAATCGTGGATAGGGGCAGTCTCATCCACGTATAACCAAGTGCTGAAGTTCCCCACCAAGTGGGGCGTGCAAGAGATCAAAGGAGACCAACTTACCTCAAAAGGTTACTATCAAACGACCTTGAAGGCCAAATATAACTCAGCATAGCAATTACAGAAAGGATCTCGTTGGGCTGAACCAGATCAGCCCAACATTGAAGAACTCAACGAGGTCCAAATTCATCCTCAGTTTATAGCCCACAAAGTCCAAATTGGGACCCACCTTGAACCCAAACTGCGCGCAAATTTAATAAACCTCCTTAAGGAGTGACACAATTCCTTCACTTGGTCGCACGAAAAAATGATTGGAATCAATCCGGATATGATAACCCATGAACTACACGTGGACCCAGACTACCCCTGATAAGACATAATAGAAGAAAATTTGCTCCAGAGAGGAACCAGATCATCGACGAGAGGTTCTACAAAATGGAGCCATCAAAGAAGTCCAGTATCCCAAGTGGTTTTCCAACGTTGTGGTTGTTCAAAAGAAGAATGGGAAGTGGCGAGTCTGCATCGATTTCACATATTTGAATAAGGCTTGCCCAAAATATTCATTCCATTTTCCTCATCAGGCTACAATCAAATCGTCATGCAATCAAGTGATCAGGAAAAGACTGCCTTTGTTACCAACAGAGGAATCTATTGCTATAAGGTGATGTCATTCGGACTCAATGATGTTGGAGCCATATACCAACGCCTCGTCAATAAAAATTTTTCCCAACAGATCAGAAAGACCATGGAAATGTACATAGACGACATGTTGGTTAAATCATTAAAATCCGACCAACATCTAGAGCATTTGGAGCAGACATTTGACATAATGAGGAAGTATGACATAAAGTTGAACCCCACTAAGTGCGCCTTCGGCGTCGCTTCAGGCAAATTTCTAGGGTAAATGGTCACTTGATGAAGGATCAAGGCCAACCCTGATCAAATTAATTTCGTCCTTGATATCCCTTCTCCCACATGCCCAAAAGACGTTATACGAATTGCGATGAGAGTTTCAGCCCTGAATAGGTTCATCTCCAAGTCGACAGATAAATATTTTTTAATCTTTTCTGCCCTCAAAAATCAAAATATTTTGAATGGACCCCAGCATGTGAGGATGCTTTAAAAGAACTCAAACGATACCTGATCACTCCATCACTTATTTCAAATCCAGTCGACAATGAGAAGCTCTACGTCTACTTGGGGGTGTCAGAACGAGCAACCAACTCAGTCCTGATCAGAGACGAAGAATGGACACAAATCCCAGTCTACTATATGAGTAAAGCTCTACTCGATGAAGAGGATCAGTATACCCAAATAGAGAAGTTGGTACTTTCCTTGGTGACAACGTCTCGGAAGCTATGCCTCTACTTCCAAGGGAATCCAGTCACGGTCTACACTACCTATCCCATGGGGAGTATACTCTACAGGCTTGAACTCTTTGGGAGGCTGGTCAAATGGGCAGTGGAGCTAGGGGAACATGATATAACTTACCAGCCACGAACCGTAATCAAGTCTCAGACACTAGCAGATTTCGTGGCTTATTTTTGCCTCAATCTATAGGTTTCTGCCGACTTGGAAGTCCAATATGTCAAGCCAATAACAACTTGGAAACTTATAGTCGACGGGTCCAGCAACAAAAGAGGACATGGATTAGGACTTATAATCACCACCCCTGAAGGCGACACGCTACAACAAGCTATCAAATATGGTTTCAAAATCACCAATAATGAAGCCGATTTTGAAGCTTTAATCGCTGGATTGATATTGGCTAAAGACCTGGGAGTTAGAAAGATAGAAGTTCGATAAGACTCCCAACTCATTGTCAACCAGCTCCAAGGATCATATCAAGCGAATGACTCACAGATGGCCGCCTACCTCCAAAAGGGGAAAGAGCTTCATGCGATATTTGAGGAATTAACAATATCACAGGTTCCTTGGGCTAAAAATACTCATGCGGATGCCCTAACCACTCTCGGCTCGACAATACAAGGGGAAAAACCCAATCTATTTCAGTAGTGTACTTGCAATGGGCAGCCATTTGAAAAGAGGAAGCTGAAGTTGTCGTCTCGATCACTTTAGTCGACTCTTGGATGACTTTGATAGTGAAATACCTACATGATGGCTCATTCCCGCAAGAAAAAACTGAGGCTCATAAGACTCAACGCTAAGCTACAAGGTTCACCTTGTATGATGATAAACTCTTAAAAAGGTCATTTTCAGGACCCTGCCTAGAGTACTTTACTCCTGAAGAAGCCAAATACGTGTTAGCCGAGTTACATGAAGGCGAATATGGGAATCACTCTGGGGGAAGAAGCCTGGCATGCCGAGCCCATACGACATGGTAAGATTCACCCACCATACAAGCCGACACAACAAACTTCACCCGCTAGTGTGAAATGTGTCAGAAATTCGCCCCAGTTTCACACATATCACCAGAGATGCTCAATCCCATTCTATCTGCTTGGCCATTCATGAAATGGGGCATGGATATTGTAGGAAAACTCCCAATCGCCCCAGGATAATGAGTCTACATGCTTGCACTCACAGACTACTTCTCCAAGTGGATTGAAGTAGAGGCCTTCGCCAAGATACGTGATCGATAGGTTCAAAACTTCTTTTGGAAAAATATCATTGTCGATTCTGGCTACTAAGAGAGATAGTGACTGATAATGGTTCACAATTCATCAGCTACTACTTCCAGGACTTCTATAGAAATTGAGGTATTAAACTTTACCAACCCCATGCTTCCTACAAGCCAACGGTCAAGCTGAGTCTTCCAACAAGACTATTATGAATTCGTTGAAGAAACGATTGGAGAAAGTGAAATGTACATGGGCAGACGAGCTCCCAGGAGTATTGTTGTCCTATCGAACAACAGCTCCCTCGTCGATTGAGAAACCCCATTCTCACAAGAATTTGGAGCTGAAGCAGTTATGCCGAAGGAAACGTCCCATCCCCACGCTACCAGTGGCTCAAAGAAGATTCCAACCAACAACTCATGAACTACAGCCTCGATACCATTGATGAGTTAAGAGAGCAAACCTCGATATGACTTGTTTCCCATCAGCAAATGATGGCCAAGTACTTCAACAACAATGTCAGATGTCAAACTTTTAAAGAAGAATAATGGGTTATATGAAAAGTCTTTCAAAACACCAAAGAAATTGGAGACGGAAAGCTCGAACTAACATGGGAAGGCCTATACGTTGTTACAAAGGTCGTTGGGTAATGAGCATACAAGTTGAGGAAAGTGTCTGGAAAGCCCATCCAAAACAGCTGGAACGCTGTCCATCTCAAGCGATTCTACAGGTAGACTTTCTAATTAAGAGTCATAAACCAGCCACTCGACCAGTGACTACTCTATGACTAGGGGGATAAGGAGACTACCTTGCCAGCCTTTCTTCATATCAAATTT
Organism: Zanthoxylum bungeanum; assembly: GCA_019454045.1. Taxonomy (NCBI): domain Eukaryota; kingdom Viridiplantae; phylum Streptophyta; class Magnoliopsida; order Sapindales; family Rutaceae; genus Zanthoxylum; species Zanthoxylum bungeanum. The sequence goes on from SKCR01035861.1 coordinate 32,600, forward strand.
CATAGAATTTCCTATTGTTTTATGACTCAACTTGAGGATATTCCCCCCATTAAATTAAGGTTATTCAAGTATCGATAAGATATTTTTGCAAACGAAAACTCAGGCGATAATGGAACCAAGAAGAGTGTGTTCTTTCCTGTCAAAATATCAAAGGCGAAAAGCTATTATATTAAAGAATAAAGTTTTTACATAAGGGCCGTCGGCCAATAATTTACAGTTCAAAGCAAAAAATCTTCAGTCTTCAAGGCCTTCAAAGGATGGGACTTGAGTAGAAGCCTCAACAGCAGTATGAGCATCTCGAATATCAGCAACATGGTCAACGTTCAGTTCATCAGACTTCTCTTCCATAAGTCCAGACCCCTCTCATGCCTCTACAATTACCTCAACAGCACCATATGCTCATCCTCCGTTCCAGAAATCTTACCTCCAGCCGTATCACCGCCTCCCAAGACTTCCTCACCGCCCACATTTTTCAAACCAGCCTCATTTCATTCTTCATCATTTTCACCCTCAGTCGACAGTGACAGGCCTGCCTCAAATTTGGCATATTCTTTAATCCATTTTTTTGACTTCCAGATAAGATGTTGCCCAGCCACGAATTACTGCATCATGCTGTTTCTTTCCTTCATCATTGCCTCCAAAGCAACCCTCTCAACCTGCTCAACCAACTCACTGTTCTTTTTCATCATGCTAGCCATACTCTCTGTGAAAGGCTCACTTTCAGCTTCAGCTACTTCTTTTTCTAATTTCAATGTCTCCCGAGTCGACTCTACTTCCTTTTTCATTTCCTTCATCTTCTTCTCGGAAGCTTCGAGTGCTGCTTTTAACTCGACATTCTCTTTCTTCACCAACGTGTTTGATTTTTCCAGATCATTCATCCGTCTCTGACTCGACTCCACATAATCTTGATGGAACAAGCTGTATTCAAGTGCCTAAAAAGCAAAAATTAACAATGTTACAAAATCACTAGACATGTACTTTCTCGATCGACTCCAAAGGGTCCAATTCAGTCACCCGACTTTCATCTTCTTCTAGTAGCAGGCCCTGTACAAATTTTGAGAGGCTGGAAGGGTCAGAAATCACTGTCGTGTCATGGGGAATCTTGATAATCAGGTTTTCTAAATCCTCTTCCATCTCGACAATAGCCTTTTGCTTCCTAGATGAAGTAATGACCACAGATGACTCCTTCACTACCAATGTCTGAGGTTGGCTAGGGGCAGCTCTTCGTGATTTCAGAAGGTCAGGCTCAACTTCTAATCCCTTACTCTTGGCCTTATTCCCTTTCATTTTGGCCATAATTTCTTCAATGGAAGGTAGCTTCACTCGACCCAACATTGCTTCTGCTGTGCATAAAATTTCTTCAGGGGTTAGCGGCTTTAAAAATAATAGCTTTCCAAATAGGAGTCGACACGACCAAATGCCCACTATCACAGTCAATATAAGTTTACTAAGTGCCAAAGGGGTACCTTCAGTATCAAAAAATTCCTTCCAAATTAGGGTTAGTCTCAGTCTCTTCTCTTCTAGAATGGATCTCCAATTCCGTTCGGGAGCAGACAGACTAAGGATAAAATTTATGTTTGAAATGACGCGACTAGTAGTATCAAATATTTAGTTGCATAAAAGACTTGTAAAACAGAAGCCAATAAGCTCTAGTCAATCAAAGCAACTATTTGGAACTTATTGAGAAAAACACTCACTCGACGAACTCCAGTACTCAGGGATTCGACCGGCTCAAGCCGACCTGAAAACACTCTCTCCTCTCATGAAGAATTATAATTTCTGTCAGTCTTCTCTATCATTCGTTGTCAACCCCAGCACCAAATGCTTCTTATTTTGGCGAAGATACAAGTGGTATCTCCCTATCTCTGTCAAATATTCTTTCAGGTAGTATGTGTATAATAAGTCTCTCACCCCAAAATCGATCCCCAACTCAAACGACATACATTCAGTTGATAGTAGTATTCTCCATGTGTTGGGCATCAATTGTGAAAGGGCCAACTCATAATGGTTCAACACCTCCCAGAATAACCTAGGAATGGGAAACCTAAATCCATTAGCAAAAGGACGCTCATAGAACCCAATCCATCTGGGTATTTTATAGTCTATCCTCTCACTCGACATGACTAATCTAACCTCAATCGATAGAGGAAACATGTACCTAAGTTTCATTACCCTCATAGATTGCTCCGTCACTCGACTAGTAGGATTTATTGTTAAAATATTTTTCGGTTCACTCGTACTTGGAACCTCATTCGACTCCTCTATTGCAGGTAGATTCCTAAAGGGCCTCACATCCTTAGGCACTTCTAGGGGCGGCTCAACTATTGTCAGTATCCCTACCTCGCCTAAACATTCATGCGACCACTCAAAAACGTCTTCTTCCCCAACCGACTCGCTAGGATACCTATAAATTCAATCAGGAGACCCAACATACATATCTACAGGGATATCGCTAGAACTCATAACACTTTCACTTGACATTCTCTCACACGACATAATATTCAGATCTATAAATAACTAGATCCTCAAAACCTCTATGCCCTAAAGATTAAATAACTTTAAATTCAGAAACACAATTCTCATGGTCTACCAAATATTAGCAGATCAGATCACCTAAATTAGAAAAAAGAACTTGAATCTATATTATAACTAATTGAAGAACACGAGGAAGGGAGTGAAAAATATCTTGAAGATCATGAGAGCTCTTCCAACTTGCGAAAAGAGAAAGTTTTCTATGAATGAATCAAATGAGTCTCCAAAAACCCTCTTATACTCACCTTTCCTTTTTGGCGCTTCATTTTCCCGCCTAAAGACGGATCAAAACTCTCGTTAGGGCTACAATATTAACAGAGTAAAGGCCCTAAACCCTCAAGGCCCATTTCATGAAACCTACTTAAGGCCCAACGAGTAAGAATGGGCAAACTTAATCGTCGACTGGAGACATTCTGAATAGTGTGCATTCATAACAAAGATCTCATTTTTTTCCAGATGACATAGCGTACTTCTTACACTGGAGAGTCACCAACTGGCCCAGCCGACATAGTCTCCAGACGATATGTATAAATGTTATTTCCCTGCTACTAACCATGTTTGTGGTTTCAGACATACATGCAATGTCATGGAATTATGGTCCCAATCAACATAATGGGATCAACCAACATCTTCTCATTTTGTCATCAAGAGTCCAGTCAATATTTAATCAAGATCTGGACCTTCATCTGGTCCAAACGACATGGAAGACTCATCTGGACCTTCTTCTGGTTCAGTCGACTGGAGGTTATCTTGGACCTTCATCTGGTCCAGTCGACAGGAACATTCCCCATGGTTCATGTCAAGTCAAGATCAAGACCTGACCTTTCATCTGGTCCAGACTACATAGAAGACTCTCTTAGACCTTCTTCTGGTTCAGTCGAGTGGAGATTATCCTGGACCTTTATCTGGTCCAATCAACGGGAATATTCCCCATGGCTCATGTCGAGTCAATGTCAAGACCTGGACCTTCATATGGTCCAGACGACATAGAAGACTACCCTGAACCTTTCTCTTGTTCAATCGGCTGGAGATTATCTTGGACCTTCATCTGGTCCAGTCAACAAGAATATTCCCCATGACTTTTGTCGAGTCAAGTTGAAGATATGGACCTTCATTTGGTCCAGATGACACAAGAAGACTTATCTAGACCTTCTTTTAGTTCAGTCTGCTGGAGATTATCATGGACTTTTATTTGGTCCATTCGACGGGGACATTCCCAAATAACTCTTGTCGAGTAAAACTGAAAATCCGGGACTTTATCTTATCCAAACAACGTAACAATTTCTCCTAAACCATCATCAGGACTGGTTGACTGAGGATCATCCCAAATATTTATTTATCTCTATCAACATGATATAACCTTTGACAAGTCCAAACTGTTAGGGTTGGTGCTCAGAGTGCCAATCCGGATTGTATTTAAGTTCGATTCATAAATACGAGCAATTCTATTTTTCCATAATATTATTTAATTATTGGTAGCACCTTTGTCTTTTATACGCTTATTCGATCTAATTACGATTAGATATATGATTACAATTAGATCAAAACTAAATCTGGTTTAGTGATATGTGTATATTAGACAAAGACCCTATGATTTACAGTAAAGTGCGCAGTTACAAAATAGTTTATAATTGACATTGGGATGTACACTATTAGTTGTATATCCTTAAATAAAGTTTCTGGTCAAGATTTACTGACACGGGTCGGTTAGTAAAGTCCACCGAGACCAGTACATGTCGTATATCATGACTTGGTCCGATTGTTATCCCAATAAACCATGAGTCTCGAGAGACTCGTATAAACATGTAGGTGTTTATTTGATAAGACACTGAACGGATCACTGAAGGTTTCCTAATATATGGTACACCAACGTCAATAAGAACCTTCTCGAGTTGAGCGAGCATAGTGGTCATTTAACTTGAGATACCACAGTGGGATATATGTGTTATCCTCCACACTTTGATGGCAGTCACATCACCGATCTATTTAGATCAGACCTCCACCTGTTCGTTGGATGTGGACTGATGCTCATGATATCCAGTGCGTATCAAGATAGGATCCGACAGTCCTGTATACAGGGCATATGCATCCGCACGTGTTTACGATCTAGTAATTCATGGCCGTGGTATAACTTCAGAAATTAGTTCCGAGTGTTATTTCGAGATCGTAAATTGAAAGTCGATTGTATTATATCGAACGAATTTGACGTTTTCATCTATATCCCAAATATAATACAGATAGCCTGTGACGGGGGGGATTATACATATGCAATGACCTCGGCTTACATAGTTTAACGAGATTATTTGTGGTCGTCATAATTCATTAGTGGGTGGATTATGGACACGAAATTGGATGTCGTGACAGATAAACATAAACTTATAGAGTCCCACAATATGAAGTGTACTCATTGAGCACTTGGGCAACGCGATATGAATAATACAGATTATTTATAATACTTCACCGGATTAAATGAGTTAATCCGGATCGTTTAATCGGTTAAACGATAACATATGTATTAGGGGATTTTGTCCGATAATAATTATTGTCTATTTGTATTTGATACATAATACGATTAGATACACATTAATTATTCGTCTAATGAGATTTTGACACATGCCATATTATATATAATATATATATATATGTATTGTTATTTATTGTAATAAAATACATATATAATATAATTATATTAATTAATTATTTAGATATTTAATTGTTAAATATTTAAATGATTAATTAATTAAACTTTTTTCATAATTGTTATGAAATCTATCCAATTATTATTGGTTTGTGTGGCATGAATTTATTAAGCTAAATTTGTCCAAATTTGATTTGCCAAGATTAATGCTTATATTATTTAATTTGATTAAAATGAAAAAAGACCAAATTGCCCTTATTTTAAGATGAAGTCGGTCATACACTTTTTAAAATAGAAAATTTGTTTTCTCTCTCTTGTTCACCCACCATTGCCGAGAGTCCCTAAAAGAAAATGAGTTTCATGTTTCTTGATGAATCAAAGTGGAGAAAGAAGGAAAAATCAAGAAACAAAGCTAAGGAAACATAGGATTAAATGTAAATCTAAAATTCCTAAGCTTGGAAAATTATTTTTCTTATTTCTTGATGATATAGTGATATCTAGGGTTTCTTCATTTTCATTAAATTTGGGGATTTTGGTTGTAGTGGATGGATTTGGAGGTTTGCATGTGTGAAGTGCAATTGGATGGAATTATTGTAATTAGTATCCAATTTGATCATTAGATGATGAGTTTCTATTCTAGAGTGTTATTGTAACATCTCCAATCTAGGAGATGTCACCGGTAGGGGATAGCAGTGCTAACTCCATAAGCCTCTGACTCATTGACTATATTCTTCATTATTAAACTGTCTAAATGAAAAAACATGTACATGGACCATAGCCTAACTTAACAACATAAAGTGCTTTTATTACTCATAACTATGTACTCAGAACATACTTCTTTTTACAACATTCTAACGAACACTTATAATGGTTTATCCGATATAAATGTATGCATGCAACTTTACTTCTACTCTGACTGGACTTTTATGTTCTCTGACTCTGATATGGTGGACTCCAAACCCTAGTGACTGCATCAATATCCGTCCTCCCAAACTTGTCTTTAGAGAAAACCTGCAACCAAAGAAAACTGGGAGTGGGGGGTTATATCGCTATTCGATCTAAGTGAGCGGACAAGAAAACTGAAAAACTCAAATCAAATCATTAGGTTTTTAAAACTAAAGTTTTAGAAAAATCACTTCATATGAAATCTCTTTTCTGAAACCTCCATATGAAATCTCTTTAATAAACTGATCTTTCTGAAAACTGCTTTTGAAACACTGATTTCCGAAAACTATTTTCTAAAATCTGATTTCTGAAAACTGTGTACTGCCCTGAAACTGGTGGTCTTAGGGCGTTACGTATCGCCGTCCCCCAAGCCACAAACTAGAACTAGGGGGTGCGGACCTATGCTACCACCCAAGCTCTAAACTAGAGTCCAGGTATACGAACATATGTCGTCATCTTGGCTCTCAAACTAGGATCTAGGGGCGTTACGTATCGCCGTCCCCCTAGTTCTATACATGTACACATGTCTCTGTCCGATAATTCCAAGCTGTATCAAGTTGCATACTGGGGTGAGTTTTTCCTTCATGCCCCGAAAAACATAAAAATCATACTGGAAATATCTCTTCTCTAAATCACTGTCATCTGAAAAATAACTGTAAATAAATAAAGGCTAACGCCCTATGTGCTGGAAAAAGTAAGTTTGAACTTATAAAGAATAAATAAATCAATAAATGAAATCGACTTAAAGAAAGAGGTGTCCACTCACTGTTTCGGGATCTGGCTAGTACTGGATCCATTATCAAAGAGAGTTGTGATACATGAGGATAATCCAGGATCGGGAACTTGATTAGAATATATATATAGTAAAATAAACCTTAATATTTAACTAAGCTTCATGATATATCAATAGGTTTTACATACGGGGCTTGTCACAATTATATTTTCATGTAAGATATGTGTATGAATTGATACGAGACCCCAAGGGTGGTCTCTAACGCGCTAGGGTGGAACTGGGGGTTTAAAAACTGATTTTGGGGAAATTCTGTGTCTAGCGTCGTGACGCGAACCCTTGCGCATCGCTACGCGCAACGCCCAAATTCCAGTCTCCCTTTCCTCTTGCATCGCGATGCGAAGTCCTTCTTGCGTCGCGACGCGAACTGGTTTGCCAGGATTCTGTTTTGCTTCACCAAACTCATCCAAAGCTCAAATCATTCAACATTACTCCATTGAAACACTTCCGTACTAAAAACCAATACATAATACATCATCACACACTCAATTTAACATACATCAAACCCCTAATTATCAATAATTCAATTTCTAATCCATATTACACACTTTATCATGTTTCACCCAAAACCCACAAGTTGGGATTTATCATGGTTTCCATGGTTTTTAATGTCCAAAATACACACTACCATTATCACAACCAAGCCAATCAACCTACTTTAATCATCAAAACTTAAAAACTCCTAAAATAAGAAATGGGTCATATGGGTTCTTACCTCTTTTCCCTGTTTTCAAAAAAATCCTTCATGTCTTCCATGATTTCTTTTTTTTCTTTACTTGGTGAATTGTACTTGAACCCTTGCTTCCTCTTCTTTCTCTTCTTCCTTTTTCTTCTTCTCTTCCTTTCTCTTTCTTCTCTCTTTCACGTCATCTTGATTCTTTCTTTCTTTCCTTTTGCTTCCAAAATTCATTAAACCTTGAATAGTGCTAATCTTATATAGTAGGACTTAAATGATATTTAGAATTATTTAGAAGTGTGTAGAAAAATAGAGAAAATTTGCGATTTTTGCATTTGGGTCCGAAATTACTATTCATATGACATTTTGACTTGTATTTTTACCCACTTCTGATCTGAAATTGGGAAAATATTCAACTTGGAAGTTGTAGGTCTCGATCTCACCTTTCCGACGATATAAAATTCATAAAAATCGGAGTTCATACGAAATAGTTACGCCCAAACACCATTGGCTGTCTAAAGGGGAACATCGTACAGTCTTGTCCCGGGACTTTGAGGGATTAACCGATCATCCCCAAAGTCATCTCACGAGTATATTTGTGTCTCAATATAATTTATTCTATTTTCCTTCGTCCCTTTTGTAACAGTATAGTTATATACAGTAGAAAAACGGCCGGTCGTTACAAATTCTCCCATCCTTAAATAGGATTCGTCCTCAAATCCTTTTTAAACTTGGGATCTCACCACAGACCACTGGTTCACGGCCTCTCTCTAGACCATCAACCTTGACTAGCTTTATACTTGAAACTATCTTAATTCACCTGCTAGAACTCTTACTTTTCTGTAAACTAATTCACGCTCGTTTCATTCTTTCCATTGTCTTGGCTTCTGTTTCCTGTTTGGTACTTCTAACTTTAGATCGAGAGGAAACTCATCGTTATGTTTTCATAACTTCCTAATCAATACTTTACACTATGGCCATGTTAAAGTCCTTATGATGCATCAATGAGCCTCATTCCTATATCTTTCATTATACTCTGTTTATTCTGGCTCAATACTCACATAAGTTATTAGTTCTGAATGATTCTAGGTTTGTGGGTTATGTCCACTCCTTCTATTTCTTGACTGCCTAGACTTCTTATATTTACTCCATAAAAAGATAAATTCTAAGAATCTCCTTACTAAGAACTCAATGCTCATTTACGTATTACGCATAACTATTGGGCCAAGTTTTTCTATCTTTACCGATGAATCCTTTATCTTTGTAGGTATTTGCACTTTCTTGTAACTGGACTCTTTTATTATAGCTTTGACCCTGGGAGGTACATACGTACATGTGTCTATACTAGGCTGATTACCAGTTCCTCTCTATAACTTATTGTCTCTGCTTATCTGTATAACTTAGAACTTGTAATGCAGGGTCTGACTTCTTACGTACCTTTATCATTTATTATTGTCCACTTAATGGGTTTTTCTAAGAAAGTTGGGTCTGGTGGTTTTGCTGGGGCTAAACTGTATGCACATTTTTACTTAAACTGCACTCTTGCTATAAACGGGGATGTCGGCGCTTCAGTCCCGACTATAATCCATTATTTTCTTTATACTCTTGTTTTCACTACTACTGTAAGTCTGGTTTCAGTATTCCTTACTGACTTGTTGTCCAAAGTCTAGTGCTGTCAATGGTCATTACTCCAATATACGTACACATATAATACCTTAAGGATTCACTCCTTATGCTAGTTACAACTATGTAGTAAATATTTTCCGCGATTCCATACTATTCTGCACATCTACCAAACCACCCAAACTCGTAGCTTACGCCGTCCCAAACCCGTAGTGGTTTGGTCAACTAAGTCTGGGGCTGGATACTTAAGGTACTTTACGTGAGCTAACACGTAAGGGATCTTTGGTTGCATTTCGATTCTACAAAACCTTGTGGTTACACACTTCATCTTTTCTTACTAAGTAGGGGTGGGAGCGGTTCGGTTTGGTTCGGTTTTTGCTAAAAACCGAACCAAACCATATTTTACGGTTCAGATTTTTTACCTCTCAAACTAAACCATTAAATAACGGTTTGGTTCGGATTGAAAATTTTTTAAACCAGCGATTACGGATTGGTTCTGTTCGGTTTACAGATTATTATATTTAAAACAAATTTTCATCCACTTAAGTGAGACAAAAAAAGAAAAAAAAACTAGTCTATCCAACAAATAGTTTATGAAGTGCTAGGGTGTAAGCTGTGACTTCAGGGAACACATGCACTCCATTAAGGATTGAAAAATGAGGCATAATTAATTCTTGTATTTTTTAAAAATTACCTTGAATAATGATGCTACCATCATTCTAATTAAGAGACAAATCCAACATCTTACTTTCAAGAATAATGATGCTACCATAAAATAAAAAATTTAAGAATAAAAGTATTAACAAATAAATTGAAGAATAAAAGTATTAACAAATAAATATATTAACAAAAATTTTAAGAATAAAAGTATAACATATTAATAAAAAGAAAACATAGAATAAAATTAAAAGAAAAATGTAAATTTTTTTTATAAAAATATATAATTTTTTTTAATTATAACGGTTCGGTTCGGTTTAACAGGTGCGGTTCGGATTAACTCCTGAACCAAACCGTAAACCATTTGGGTTGGGCCAATCCGAACCGCAAACCAAACCGTTAGAGAAAAACCGTAAATTCGGTTCGGTTTGGTTCGGTTCGGTTTGGTTCGGTTCGGTCGGTTTTTTTTGCCCACCCCTATTACTAAGTATTATTCTACTACCGCTACTGCATCTTCACAGCTTTACTTCTAATCTTTTTCCTTTGCACTCTTCTTGCCTTCTGTTTGTCTTATGTTATACTAAGAACTCCCATGGTCTATGTCTCTGGTTCCTTATCCGAAGATTATCTTTAAACTTTTTTTATTTCTTTCTATCTTTTTATTTATTTGTCTTTAGCTATTTTAAGCTTCTATGCATCTTTTCTTTCTTCCTTAACTCTTTTACTCAGATCTATCCCTTAGTATACTTTTACTTATTTCTGGAATATCTTGAGGTGACCTCGAAGATCTGTTTCTATGATTGTTATCTATCGAGGGTTGGGAGGGTGGGTGTTTATACCGAGGTTTTCTAATTATAATGATCTAATTTCACATACTACTTATTTATAAGTTTGGAACCTTCGTGTATACATGTCTGATAACTTTCTTCACACTATGGTATGACTGCTAAAACTATCTGGTTGTCTCTTCCAACTTTACTTCTGATTACCTTCGACTATTGCACTCATTGCCCCTTCTGCGAAGTCTTTCTAAGGTCGTGTTTTCTAAGAACTTCCTCGTACTATCTCTGTACCTCTTTCCTATCTTATCTTTATTGTTTAGCCTTCTAAAGTTTTTACTCTCTCCATTTGGGTACCATTATACTCTCTTGCTATTCCTGCTTCATAAGCTTACCTTGCTGCGAAAATTTCTTTCTTATCTCAGTTCCTTGAACTTCTTACATCTTTATTCTTCTAAAAATTCTCTTTTAACCTCAAATATCTAGAACATCTTTTATTATATCTTCAGTTCAGGTATTACTTTTCATCTAGTCTTTTCCTTCTCATCTTAGTTCCTTGAATTCCTTATATCTTTATTTCCCTGGAAATTCCATCATCTTTGATTGCTTAAGGCATCTCTTCTTAGTTCTTGGGTTCATGTACTACTTTTTATCTAATTTCTCCTTCTCATTACCATAAGTTACTTTTTAAGTTACTCACTTTATTCCTAAGAGTTGTTTTCCTTAATTTCTTTATATTTCTAAGTCTTTATCTTCTTAAAGGCTCCTTAGCTCAACTTATTGTGACTTCAATCTCTTTTAGCTCATGCTGCTTATCTATGTCTATTTGAACTCATCCATTTAACTGTCTAATTATCTCGCACTTTACCTAACCTATCAATTGCTCTTCTTTACTATTCCACCTCCTTACTAGATTCTAAGTTGGGCATATCTCTTCCATAAGGATCTTCAGATACACAATTCTACTTACACTAAAGCCTGGTAATGCTCTAGTTATGTGTTTGCACGCTTTCTAAAATTGAGGTTTCTAGAAGGGAGGGTCGTCATTGGTTTCGCGGGGACCTGTCAACTACTCAATGTCTTAAGATTCATTACTCTTTATTGATTTCTCTGAGGTCTTCACTTATCTTACTATCTCCAAACTTCTTTTCTTATTTCACCGTACGTACTGAATCTTCTTACCACTTCTGTTTCCTTCTTGCTATCTCTATATCATATTCCTTGACTCCACGTCATACTACTGAGGCTAGTGGTGGTTCGCTCTTTTGGCTATTTCCTAAATCTCTGTTCTTTGCTCTTGCCACCAATCACCACTATGGCACTTGTTCTATGGCCCGTACTAGTACTTTCATCACCTCTAAATATCTCTAACCTCATGGGTCTGTTCTTTTATACTTCTAAGGTTTCTACTGGCTAGTGGGCTGATCCTTAGGTTCTTCTAAGTTTGATCTATTCCTATGGTCTTCTATTGTTACTGCAAACTTTATGCTGACTCCTTTGGGCTACACTGGGTCCTCTTTCTAATAACCTCGAAACTTTCTTAATCTATTTTTGGGTGATCAATCTTCTGAAATCTTACGTGAACTCTCGTCATTTTTCTTATAATCGTCTATGCCTATACTGGTAGGGACTAGGGTAAACATCTTATGTCTCGACGAGTTTTGATATCCTTATTCTGGTGTTCTGTGTCCTGGTAGAGTCTATTTCTCATGTAAGGTAGGTATGAGGTAGACTCTATCAGGGCAACTTCCTTATCTGATGCCTCTGTGGGGTTCGAAGAATAGATAGTTTGAGGTATTGTGTCTATCAGATTGTTGGGGGTAAAGTAACTAACTGTTTTTATTTCTCGCTTGGGAATCTCGATCCGAGTTTGAGTATCTGGAGTTCTCTAAATCCTTTTTGGCATCTACAAACCCATTGGGGCCCTAAAAAAAAATCTAGGTTTCTTACTTCTGTTATCTCTCTGGCTATTCTTTGTAATTCGGGGAATTCACTATCTATAGGAAGATCTCGAAGGCTATGAGATTCATTTGAAAGAATTTCCTGAGTATGAGAGGAGTCTTACTTCTACTGGGCAACTCTAATACTTGTTGGGGCTTTCTTTATTCTCTTGGCTACTATAGGTCTTGTACTTTCTTACTGATCTAATCCAGTATCTCTATCTTTTCTTACTTCTGACTACTTAATTATCTTTACATTTCCCTTACTTCTCTTCTAGCTTTCTCTTTTTTCTTTTACTTTCTTGGATAAATTTCTTTGGAACTTATTATATGGTTCCCTAGCTTGTACTGAACTTCAAGGGGTAATCTAGAATGATTACGGAAAGATTCCTAACTAGAGTAAGGAAAAAGGATTCAGAAGACTTGGAAATACTTACTAACCTGTCTAAGGATCTTGAGGACATACTCGAGGATCTGATACTGGAGAGGTAGTTCCCCGCATACTAGTATCCAAGACATACTAAGTACACAAGACCCCAACACCATACCCACTGTAGTCACTAACTCCATAGACCATGCTCTGATACCATCTTTGTAACATCCTCGATCTGAGGGATGTCACCGGAAGGGGATATCAGTGCTAACCTCATAAGCCTCTGACTCATTGACTATATTCTTCACTATTAAACTGTCTAAATGCAAAAACATGTACATGGACCATAGCCTAACTTAACAACATAAAGTGCTTTTATTACTCATAACTGTGTACTCAGAACATACTTCTTTTTACAACATTCTAACGAACACTTATAATGGTTTATCCGATATAAATGTATGCATGCAACTTTACTTCTACTCTGACTGGACTCTTATGTTCTCTGACTCTGATCTGGTGGACTCCAAACCCTAGTGACTGCATCAGTATCCGTCCTCCCGAACTTGTCCTTAGAGAAAACCTGCAACTAAAGAAAATTGGGAGTGAGGGGGGGTTAGATCGCTATTCGATCTAAGTGAGTGGACGAGAAAACTGAAAAACTCAAATCAAATCATTAGGTCTTTAAAACTAAAGTTTTAGAAAAATCACTTCATATGAAATCTCTTTTCTGAAACCTCCATCTGAAATCTCTTTAATAAACTGATCTTTCTGAAAACTGCTTTTGAAACACTGATTTCCGAAAACTATTTTCTAAAATCTGATTTCTGAAAACTGTGTACTGCCCTCAAACTGGTGGTCTTAGGGCGTTACGTATCGCCGTCCCCCAAGCCACAAACTAGAACTAGGGGGTGCAGACCTATGCTACCACCCAAGCTCTAAACTAGAGTCCAGGTATACGAACCTATGTCGTCATCTTGGCTCTCAAACTAGGATCTAGGGGCGTTACGTATCGCCGTCCCCCTAGTTCTATACATGTACACATGTCTCTGTCCGATAATTCCAAGCTGTATCAAGTTGCATACTGGGGTGAGTTTTTCCTTCATGCCCCGAAAAACATAAAAATCATACTGGAAATATCTCTTCTTTAAATCACTGTCATCTGAAAAATAACTGTAAATAAATAAAGGCTAACGCCCTATGTGCTGGAAAAAGTAAGTCTGAACTTATAAAGAATAAATAAATCAATAAATGAAATCGACTTAAAGAAAAAGGTGTCCACTCACAGTTTTAGGATCTGGCTGATACTGGATCCATTATCAAAGAGAGTTGCGATACCTGAGGATAATCTAGGATCGGATAAACCTTAATATCTAACAAAGCTTCATGATATATCAATAGGTTTTACATACGGGACTTGTCACAATTATATTTTGATGTAAGATATGTGAATGAATTGATACGAGACCCCAAGTGTGGTCTCTAACGTGCTAGGGTGGAACTGGGGGTTTAAAAATTGATTTTGGGGAAATTCTGTGTCTAGCCTCGCGACGCGAACCCTTTCCAGTCTCCCTTTTCCTCTTGCGTCGCGATGCGAAGTCCTTCTTGCGGCGCGACGCGAACTGGTTTGCCAGGATTCTGTTTTGCTTCACCAAACTCATCCAAAGCTCAAATCATTCAACTTTACTCCATTGCAACACTTTCGTACTAAAAACCAATACACAATACATCATCACACACTCAATTTAACATACATCAAACCCCCAATTTATCAATAATTCAATTTCTAATCCATATTACACATTTCATCAAGTTTCACCCAAAACCCACAAGTTGGGATTTATCATGGTTTCCATGTTTTTTAATGTCAAAAATACACACTACCATTATCACAACCAAGCCAATCAACCTACTTTAATCATCAAAACTTAAAAACTCCAAAAATAAGAAATGGGTCATATGGGTTTCTTACCTCTTTTCCTTGTTTTCAAAAAAATCCTTCATGTCTTCCATGATTTCTTTTCTTTTTCTTTGCTTGGTGGATTGCACTTGAACCCTTGCTTCCTCTTCTTTCTTCTTCCTTTTTCTTCTTCTTCTTCCTTTCTCCTTTCTTCCCTCTCTTTCACGTCATCTTGATTCTTTCTTTCTTTCTTTTCGCTTCCAAAATTCATTAAATCTTGAATAGTGCTAATCTTATATAGTATGACTTAAATGATATTTAGAATTATTTAGAAGTGTGTAGAAAAATAGAGAAAATTTGAGATTTTTGCATTTGGGTCCGAAATTACTATTCATCTGACTTTTTAACTTGCGTTTTTTACCTGCTTCTGGTCCGAAATTGGGAAAATATTCAACGTGAAAGTTGTAGGTCTCGATCTCACCTTTCCGACGATATAAAATTCATAAAAATCGGAGTTCATTCGAAAAATTTACGCCCTAAATACCACGGGCTGTCTAAAGGGGAATATCGTACAGTCTCATCCCGGGACTTTTAGGGATTAATCGATCATCCCCAAAGTCATCTCACGAGTATATTTAGGTCTCAATATAATTTATTCTATGTGCCTTCGTCCTTTTTGTAACAATATAGTTATATACAGTAGAAAAACCACCGGTCGTTACAGTTATGACCACTCTTGTGGCACCTAGAATTGTTCTTGGGTTGTTAATATGTGGTGACTTTGGTTGGTGTTATGATTAATTAGATTAATCTTGAAAAATTGGATTTAAAGCATGTTAATTGGCAATTTTCGGTTTGCTGATCAGATCTGTCAAAACTGGAAATTTTGTGATGAATTTGATGTCATATGAATGTAATGGATGTGTTTTGGGAGTTAGAATAATTACCGGAAATTATTTCCGAGTTGAAATAAGCGAAAACGGCCAAAAACGGTGTTACCGGGTGGATTTTGAGCCAACCGGGTGACGGCTGTCCAAACATTGAGTTCGTCACTATTCGGGCAGCCCATGAACTGCCTTGACACTATTGGGGCTGACCTGGGCAATCCCCATAAGTGTCGGGTGGTCGGTTCATTCGAAAACGCGTTTTGCTTCATTTTGCGGAAAAACGGTTTTCGTAAAAGTTTCGCGAAGTTTCAACCTTATTTATGTCAATATTTGATATTGAATAAATAGGTTTGGGTGAAATATGAATAAATTATTCATATTAGATATTGAATAATTTATTCGGTAATTTGAAAAAGGTTTTAAATTACGATTTTGCCAGAACCGCGCTTCCACTGCGCCCATCACCCAAAACCCCAACACAAACGACATCAACGTCCAGATACGTTTACATGTCTTAAGTTCCCAATTGATTTTTCTATGATGCCTTGAGTAGATGATCTAGGTTAGACTTGTAAGCACTTAATAATAGGTTTTCAGCAGTAAGAACCTAGGTAGTTGGCAAAGTGATTAGTTGAAGTAATTATTTGTCGATGAATGACAGTTTGGTTAGATTTTATCTCAATATGCTAGTATTATGATGTATGGTATGATAATAAAAAAACCACCTATAATCAATAAGTGTGAAGCTACCCATGGGCGAGTGTTAGGACCATCATGAGGAGAAATGCTACCTTAAATGGTAGGTGTGTTGAAAAAAAATGAAAAAATGAAAAAAAAATGAGAGATGAAAAATCGTACCATACCGGGCAAAGAAAGGGAAATGCAAAATATTTTGAGATATCTAGGTTGGTTTGACCCATCAGATCTTAATTTTTGAGACGAAATCATCAAGTTAGCTTACTTATGAGTCGAGCTATAAATGAACTTGTACACACACACTGTGAGTCTAGCTTAGATGGTTTATTCAAGAATTTGGATTTGAGTCGCAGTTGAGTACTTCTTTGAAGGTTTTCTAATTTCATTTACAAGCATTCTTTGAGGACAATAATATGCATAACTATCGGGATTATTTTATTTACTTTTTATTATCTTTATATTTTGCATGTTTGTGAATGACATTTGTGGGTATCGTCGCTGTAAGCCCTCACGAGACTATAACTCGTCCAATAGGGCCGCCTAGGGATTTAAAGGCTTGTTGCATACGGTAAATTTAATCGTGATCCCTACGAAAGTGGCATAGTTAATTTTATTACGTATTGTTTGATTTATTTATTTAGTTTTTATTTTGTCTTTTGCTCGGGACTAGCAAAATCTTAAGTTTGGGGGTATTTGATAAGTGTGGTTTATACCCACTTATTCTTGTATTCTTAGCTTACTATTTTGTTAGTTTCTGTGTCATTTAATATATTTTGTAATTCTTTTATGTTTTATTTGTAGGAAGCATTAATACATGGATCTTGGGGCATTTATACGTGTTTTGGGACCATACGGACGCATCGGAAGCACGTGGGAAGAGCCAAAAATGCATAACACATTATTCCAGCAAACTGCCACGCGTCGCAATGTGCCCTTATTGTACGTCGCGACGCGCGTTCTTCAAACAACAATACAATTTCCATGGAGTTTGGTGTCGCGACACCCACTTTCCGGCGCCCTACAGCGACCCAGAATACTAATTTTAGGGTTTTTTGATGCACAAATACCCCAAGGCTCTAATATAAATACATAAGTTCATCTAAAATCAAGGGAAAAGGCTAATGCACAGTACAAAACATAAAAACACATATTTTATAGAGATCCAAGAAGAAAGATTGAAGAGCGACAATGAGAGACAAAGACGGTAACGTCCGAAGACGAAGGGATTTAACTCGGGTTTAATCTTCTAGTTTATATCTTTAAACTCTGATGATTTCTGTTAGATTCATGACCATGTTTTCATTGTTATTATCTTACGTCATTAACTAAATCTTTAATTCTAGAGAATGGTGTAGCCAATGTTTGAACCTGTGTATTGATTGCCAATTTGAGTTTTATGAAATTATGATTCATTTTATTTATATTCTCTTGCATTTAATGCTTCTTGATTGTTGGTCACAATTGAAGATGATGAATGTTTAGAATTTATCGCTCGGGAGAGAGGGATTTTAAATAGGATCTAGAGAATATAACCTAGGAATTTTATAAAGTTCGGGAGAATCTATAGTCCATTTGAAGTCGTTAATATAGAATCATAGAACATAATGAATTGTTAATTAGTAGATTTTTATAGGGATATCGAAGTCTGTAATTGATAATACTTTCACTATTTCTCGAGAGAGGGAGTTGAATACTTTAGGATTATTGACTTATAAGCAATGCAACGGAACAATGATTGATTGGCATAACAAATACATAGGGGATAACTAGGTGAAATCGGACTCTAGAATCTCTCTCATCTTGGATTATCTTAATTTAACGTTTTGATATCTTGTTTCTTTATTTTACAGTTTTAATATTAGTTTCATCTTATTTAATTATTTTCTAAATAAAGGTGGGTTTAACAATTATAGTACTTAGTGTGAGTTGAACACAATCCCTGTGGGTTCGACACTCTACACTCATTTATACTAAAACTTGATACCGTACACTTACGGTACAATATAAAATATCACAATAACATTCAACATGAAAGTTATAGATCTCTTTCTAAGATTCTTGTCCATATAAAGATCACCAAAATCGAACATCGATATCTCAAGTTATGGCCAAAATAGCAAAGACTGTCTGGAATGCGACAGAGAAATAATCGCATATCGTAACTGTAAATGATTCTCTGGGATTTTTGAAAAATGGTTTCGCGAATACTATCGCACTCATACATGACTTTATGTTATATAATACGTCTCACATGTTGAAAATGATTATCAGGATCACGCCGAGGTGGCCGAGGTGTTACAATCTCATCCTATTGGTGCTCATATACTTGTTCTAGGGTAAAAGCTGCTATTTTTGGTTATTCGGTGTTGTACACATCTTTTTTCATATTTTATATTTCACCCCAATTTCATTCAAATTTTTCTAGTAACATATAGTGGTTGGCCACGATGGGTGGTATGCTACCAAATTAAATAATAATATGGATTCTCTAGCATTTCCTTCTCTAGTTCTGTCATGGCGATCAAACATTGCCCACTCTATGCATTATGGAATCAGCTTAGTTTTTTATGGGGATATTTTTTGGCTTCTTTTCGATGGTTTTATCATCATATTCACTTGATGTAACGTTTGACTCGTGTGAGCCTTTGTGGCAGTCCGCTCCATACCTCTAACGCATCATTCGGCTATAATTCATTTAATGTCATCTCAACTGTGTCATTGTCATCTCATCAATGGGAATTATCCTCCCATTTTGCTTGTTATGCAAATGCCACACTTTGGCCTTGCGTAGTTGTGGTCGGAAAGTTATGACATTCTGGCGATGTTTAAATGTTCCCCATAGAACCTCAAAGAGAAGGTTCATGGATGCCATACATTGGGCGGCCTACTTGGTGCAGTCTCATTTCATAGGTTTCTTCCAACTCTTTTTTCCATTTTAAGCTGTTCCGGAAATGGATACACAACCCTTCTTTGTCGTTCCCCTTCCTTAAGCCTCAGTCATTCAAACACGGCGAGATATTGGTCGTCATATCCTTCATCCAATACCAACTTGAATCTTTTAGACTTATTTTAGTTAATTCTAGATTAATCATATTCATTTCCACTGGCTTGCGGAATGTGTTCTCGTCCACAGCCATCTTATCTTTCATTTCGAACGTAATTCGTCATGGTCCGGACAAGACCCTACATATGTAAGACTTCCATTCGACTAACTTGGTCAGACATAAATCGACCTGATTAGTTTCAACATCGCTCAACTCATAGTTGACATCATTGTAGTATGTACCTCTACTCGAATTTTTTATTTGCTCATCTTCTCTCAATAACCATTCATATCTTACCATGTTGCTGGTAAGCTGAAAGAGGCCTAGGATTTTCATGCTCGATTTTGAAACTTCTTTTTTAAGTCGAAGCTCAAACAATATTAGGTGATTTTCACAAATTCCTTTTCTGGCAAAGGTGTGAAGCACTTACTCCTGGTCGTTTTGAATCTCTCAAGGAAAGTCTCGGCCAATTCATTCGGTAATTGCCTTAAGTTGGCCAGATCAACCAAGGTAACTTTTGACTCAGTCTTATAAAATCGAGCATGAAAGAATTGTTCTATATGATACAATTTTTCCATCGAGTTCAATGGCAAATTGATAAACCAAAAGAAAGTCATTCCTGATAAGGAGAAACAACCTTATCTTGTAAAAATCATTCACCTCACCATACTGGAGAGTGAACCTTTCTATGTGTTCAACAGTGGAAAATTCTTTTGATCTCGTGAACAAGGAAAATTCAGGTATTTTATAGTTCATTGATGATGGATAAGCCATATCAATCCAATCGGGATATGGTTTGTTATATCTAGGTCATATCGACCTCACCCTAAAGCCGAATTGGTTCTGGAGAATCTCGATCATTTATTCTTTTAACATAGTATTGCCATCGATTGACACTCTAGTTAGTTATTGGGGCCTATAAATAAACATACCATTATATCGGCCCTACTCTTTCATGTTGGACTACATTAACTGGTGGACTCCCACCATTTGGCCCTAAACTTTGGCCATTACCGACAATAGGTGTCCCTCCACGGGGTGCCCCTAAAATAGGTACCCCTCGTGACGACATGTCATTACTTGGTCCAACGTTCTATCCCTCAACCAGGGCTCACACATTTGGATGATCATGATTTTGGCCATTGTTATCCCTCATATGTAACATGCTAGGTGGCACATGACCTCATTAAGGATATACCACTATGCCCATGCATCAGGCCATTAAGGCATTTAACGCACTCATATGTTTGGTCATGTTTTCATAATGCAAGGTGCTGGTTGAAATGAATTTATTCATATTATGATTATTCTTAAGTCTGACTTGTTCAACCACATCCTGAGTGAAATCGCCAAGCAAAAACCGCATCATATTAGAATTCAATTGCCTCAAAGTCTCATAACGACTTTCTTCTGCCAAACCCTCAAAATGTTCCACTACAGCAGGAACATGGTTTTTGTTAGTTTGCTCTAATCCCACTTTCTCTGTACTTGATCCAGTTTGAGTATGAGGCATCTCAATTCCCTTTACAAATTCTCCCACCGTGGTCATCAAAAATGGTTAAACAACAGAAAGATAGCGTGTAAGGTTCAAATCTTTTGGAACAAAGTTTCAAAAATGAGTGACTGATTTTATTGAGGAATGCCTCCAAATGGCGCAAGCACACAATCCTAGTTGATTAATTTAAATAAAGAAAAATTACATTGCTCATAAGAGTCTTCTGTTTGTTTATTTTCATTCTCTAGATTTGACTTTGAGCTTATATAGCGACACAAATAATTGTTTGGTTATTGCTTAAGAGGTTGAATCTAGACCCGGCCACGGTTCTGGTTCCGAACCTTAACCAAACCGGAATCGAACCGGTTGGAATCGAACAGTTCCTGTTCCAACCGATTTTGGTTTCGGTTTCGAAACCGGAACTGAATATTTCCTGTTCGGTTATGGTTCTTACCCTAACCGAACCGGTGGGAACCGCTAGAACCATCCGGTTCCAACCGAAACCATACGGTTCTGGTTGGAACCGTGGAGGTCTATGCCCCAACATTTATAAAAAAAAATAATAAATAAATATTATTTGAGGAATTACTAAATTACCCCTAATAACATTAATAAAACGGCTAAAATTAGGGGTATTTTAGGTATCACAAAAATATTCTTAAAATGTATAAATAGTGGTCATTTTTCATTATTTCAACACACCAATTTCTCAATTTTCAATTCTCTCATCTACAACTATAATTTATCATTCTCAATTGTCGCATTCTTTAAAATTTCTTAAACAACAAATGACAAGCTCATCTGAGAAAACAATGTCAAATGTGCTAATTCAAGAGAGCGGCCCTAGTATCGGGACACGAAGAAGAGAAGTTAGGTCTCGTTCCTCAGATGTTTTCAAAATTCATTTTCATTTAATCGATACTGAAAATGAAGGTCCAAGAGCAGTATGCAACTATTGTGGGGTTTCTTACAAATTTATTGGTGGATACAGCAATATGAACAACCACTTGGAAAGACATCACGCTGTTGAGCTTGGACTTGATACAAACCGCAAACTCAAATGGGCAGGTACACATCATCTAGTAGAGGTATGAGTTCTTTAGATTTATTTAAATATTTTGATGCTAAAAATATAAAAGAATTTGCTAAATTAACTTGTATGACACATCTTTCTTTAAGTTTTGGTGAAAACTTTCTTTTACTAATTACGTTCAAAATGCTTTAAATCCTGTTGCTTGTAGAATGACTCGAAATACAAAAAAACGTCAAAATTTTAAATTATACAAAGATGATAAAATTATTTTAAAGAAACATTTTGAGATTAAAGGTCGTCTTTCTATTTGTTCTGATATTTGAAGTGATCATTGGCGAACACACTCATACATGGGTGTGACTTGTCATTGGGTTGATACATCATGGAACGTGCAAAAATGACTTATGGCATTTAGAGTTTTTGATAAACAACATACTGCACAAAATATTTATGGAATGATGAAAGTAATTTTTGATGAATTTGATTTATTAGGTAAATTTTTAACAATTAGTTTTGATAATGCATCTGCAAATACTGCATCAATCACTGATTTAATAGAAATATGCGAACCAAATTTAGGGGTTCGATTTTTTCATGTTCGTCGCACATGTCATGTCCTTAATTTATGTCTTCAAGATGGTCTGGAAAAATTATCACATTTCATTAATCTTATTAAAAAAACATTTAATTGTATTTGGTCATATTCTTAAGTTATGAGAGAATGAGCCAAGTTTTGTAAAGCACTTAAGTGTGGAACCGGAACCGAACCGGAATTATCCGATCCGATTCTGATTTCACACTCATGGAACCGGGAACCGACTGGTTCGGTTTCGATTCGGGACCAAACTGGACTGGTGGCCAGGTCTAGTTGAATCCCATGTCTTGCAACTCATTGCTTCCTCTTCTGTCATATGTGATAACTGCTTAAGTCGTGCTCTTAGTCTCTGTTAACTGTTGGGTCGTGTGGCACTTCACGTTTTGTAACTCCTCGTTCCTTTTTTTGCCACTTGTAACAATTGCTACAGTAGTGCCTCCAAGTCGTGGTAAATGTGAGATTGTGCTTCATATTATGATGTGCTATTTATAGTAACTGCTAGGAATGTGCATTGTATCCTTCAACTGTCAGATCGAGTTTGTGCAACTATTCATTGGTTCGATTGTTGTTTTGACTGGTTTAGCGATTTGACTACTTGACCGATTGAACGATTTAGTTACTAGACCGATTGAAGGATTCAATTATTAAACTGATTGGATGATTTGATTGCTAGATCGATTGGATGATTATTACAATTTTTTACTGTCTAACACTTTTACAAATACACCACGCCGTTTCCCGAGAACAGCATGTCCATATTACTATTAAGGCAAACTTTTACACATTCAAAAATAAATATACATTTACCCAATTTCATATACTTTTCAACTGTTATACAATGAAAGTTCGGTGTCAAATCCTCCATTGGTCTACAAACAAACAAACAAACAAGGTACATTAAATTAAAAGTGCAATCATAAACTGTACAAATTTCTACATTAACAAATCTCATTAATACTCTGCAAAATTCATTACAATTTGGTCAACTTGCTCTTGTTTATTTAATACTGACCGTACTTTAGTTTAATGAGACTTAGATTCCATATTGAAGAGTTTTATATTAATTATTTTAAAAAAATATTATGATGTGCGTAAGAAAATTATAAAAAATAAAGCATAAAAACATTTTAACACGGAATTCAAATTCAATTATATGTTATTTTTGAGTCGTTGTCTTAAATTCAACAGTCCAATATGTGTGGCTTGTCAGAGAAAAAGACTGCAATTGCAAGTCAAACATATTATCTTGCCCAAGTCTCATATTATTTTTTCAATCATCACAATTCATCTCCTCTCTCTCGCTCAATTCTGTTCACAGATTCAATAAACATCACAAATGAACATATCCCAAATTGCAGATTCTCCATTAACAAGCTTCTGTATATTCATTGTCTTGTTTCTAGCAAGAACAGTCTCAGGAAAAGTCGACCCTCCATATCTAGCCTGTGTCACAAAAACCTGTGGCGATGGCCAAAACATAAGCTACCCATTCTATATTGAGAACCAACAAGAACCCTTTTGTGGGTACCCTGGATTCAAGCTCTCATGCAATAACAAAGGGAACCCAGTTCTCAAACTCTCAAGTGACACCGATTACATTGTTCAGAAAATTTTCTATGACAATCGGTCTGTTATAGTCTCAAACGCAGCCGTTTTGGAAGCAAATTACAATGGTGGTTGTAATTTTCCTCATATCAAAAACTTGTCTATTCTTCCTGGAGAGTTTCAACTGCCTCCTGACCAAAAAGAAGTCGTGTTGCTATACAATTGCAGCAACTCATTGCCTGAGGAATTGTTACAGCACAAGCTGCAGCCTGGTAATTGCTCATCAAGTGGTACGGTTTTGGCCATGTTTGAGGATGATTCTGATTTGGGTTCTGCTTCCAAGGAATGTAAAGAATCAGTGGCGGCGTTTGTGGATACGAATGGAGATGATGATCATAATGTAATTGAGATTGAAGAAATGGTGAGAAGAGGATTTGTGTTGAAATGGATAGCGAGTGATTGCAGCGTCTGTCAGCAAAGTGGTGGCAAGTGTGGCTTCGATAATTCCACTTACCATTTCCAATGTTACTGTCCTGACAGAGCTCACGCTAAGCATTGTACTCCTGGTATGTATTATTTGTATTTCTTCCTTCTCTTTAGTTAATAACTTTCTTTTCTTTCTTCATAATCTGAGTTGCTGAAAACGTCCCTCAAGTCTTTTTTCTTCGTACTCATTATCTTCGGGGATAGTAATTTGTGTTAGAATTAGTTTATTCGTTGGATTTGTTCGTTTTAAAACGAATAAGAATTTGAAAAAATGAATTCGTTTAATAAATAAGTCGATTCGAATCGATTTATTTATTAAAGGAATCGAATACGAATTTAAGTTTATTCGTTTAAAATTCGTTTTATTATTTTCTATTGTTATTTTTCAATTAAGATTCGAGAAATTATGGCTATTCACTATAGAAAAAATAATATTATCGATATTTGATTAGTTATTTTTAATAATATATTAATTACATATTAATATGTATATATTTATGAAGAATTAATGTAAATAAATTATAATAAATTATGTTATTAAAAAATATCATGACTAATCGAATATTCATATTCGATTCGTTTAATAAATGAATCGAATACGAATCATGATATTATGATTTGTTTAATAAACGAATCGAATATGAATCTATCACATTTTGATTCGATTCATTTAAGATTCGATACAAATTCGTTTCGTCAATTCGTTTTATCATCCCTATTCGTATTCGTGAGCTTGAGTAGGTAGTTAGAATTTGATTTAGTGCGAGTAAAATTTAATTTTTATAAAATATAGTAAATAATTTTCATTTTAATGGGATAAATTATTAATTTATAAAAAATATTTTAATAAAATTTCTGATTTGAATATGCGATCTTTGCACGGCGAGCGATGGGTTGGAGAAAGCATTCGGTTGGAGTCATATATATTTTTATTTATTTTTATCCCTAATCTAATACATTATTGGCTAATGGCCACATGGGCACCATATAAGGCTCATTGTGTCCACTCGTCCTCAATCCACATAGTGGGTCAAAAATGTGGCAGCTTCTGGTTCAATGAGCTGAAACCCCAAGTTCTGTTCACTTAACCCACCAAAATCGGCAGTAATAATGTTGGAGTTGAATTAAAAATAAGCTGTACATTTGTCAGAGTCCTAATTTCATAGGAAAGCTCCTGGAAAATTCGGTTTTTGCTTTGATATTTGTTTGTTCTTTTGGCCATCCAATCATTTACATACGCGTATTTGCACCACTTGTCCCCTCTCTATATTTATGCGCTGAATTATCGACCGGAATTTTATTGATGCATTTAATAGAGAGTATTCTTTATCGAATATAAGTTATTTATAAGTTAGGGAAAAAATATTATAGTATAAGTAAGCATAAAAAAATAAGTTGATTTTATGATATTATGATTTTATGAACATTAACACTAATATTAAATAAGTGTTTGACATAATATCGAAACACTAACATTAATACTATAACGACGTTCTATCAAAGGCAACGTAAAATTTTACAAGTTTCCCATTATTTGTTTTTCTTTGAATAATGAAAGCGTGGATTTTTATTATCAGGGCTACTGTTTTATTTGAGGGCATGTCTTGAACATGCAAATTAATAAATTATTATTATTTTCCTCCTCAAAGAATAGACTTTGAAGTTTGAACACACTCAATTGATTGAGACCGTGTTAAGTTGTCTTATAATATTAGCTAGTAAGGTTGTGAAAGGGAGTCATTTAATTTTATAAATACGATATATCCCTCCATCTAATCGATTTATTTTTTGAGTTTGATATCTAGGTATCTCAAGTCCAGAGACCTAAGACAATACCCATATTATTAAAAGGGGAAAAAAAGAATAATGCTTTCTTGTTTGACAAAAAAATTATGGGTAAACTAACCTAAAGTTGAATATGTGCCCCATTGGCTTATTATATTTTATTTTCATTTTATAATTTGACATTGAAAACATTTGAAATTCTATTAATTTATTGATTGTTTTTGCAAAAATATATTTCCCAACATTTGATACCGTGTTTGGGTAATATAGAAAAAAAAATCTATGTAATTTTTAATAATTAAATTTTTATTATATATACCTTTTTTATATAAAAAATTTTTAATTCAAGATGACATGAATGACCTTCTGAGTTCAGTTTTGTGTTTATTGGATCCTACTTTTAAATAGACTATCAAATATCATATTATAGCTTGGTTTACTACTCCCACTTTTCCTAGAAGCAACAATTATAGATCTTTGATTAGAGATTAATTTTTTTTTATTACTATATTCAAGATTATTTTACTAGATATTTGATTATTCAATCATCTAAGTATCTAACATTAGTTGAATTCAAATTATGCTTGTTACATTATGTTATTTCATAGTTTCATGTGTGTTGATAACTTCCGTAACAAAATAAGTTCAATTGAGTTGTAATTAATGAGTTTTGAAGATTTCAAAACAATTGGATAAGTATTTGGACAATATCATATGGAGATATCATAATGATGTTCACTCTTTTGGACATTACAGAAGATTCCGAGCTCCGATTGACATGAGGTCAATGTCATTGGAAAGTAGACTCGAAGACGATCTCGTACATATAACGCATTTTTGGCCAAGGGACGAGAAAGTTATAAGCGTTTTAAGTTGCATCTCAAAATCAATCCGCGACGTGCGTTCGTGTGAGTTCGTCTGAGCGTTCTAATACCCAGTGGCAGAAACTTTGCGTTTGAGGCGTGTTTGAGGGGGCGTTCGAACTAGACCCGGCCGGTGGTTCGGAACCGAACCGAACCGGCCGGTTTCCGGTTCCACGAGTGTGGAACCGGAACCTAAAACCGAACCGGAACCGAACCGGTTCGGTTCCGGTTCGGTTCGGTTCTTTTTTTTTTAATTAATTAAAATAAAAAAATGAGAGGAATCAAAGCTTAAATAAAAAAAAATTATTAATTAAAAAAATGAGATTAAATTTATAAATAAAAAAATTTTATTACATTGAAGAGATTGAGCTTAAATTTTTAAAAATTTAAGTTGCCTACGTATCCTCCAAGGGTGAGAGGAATTAAAGCTCACGTAGTTCCATTACAAGTTTAAGACATATCCCCTTTGTAAATTATAATTTTACAATTATCAATCATCATTATCAGTTGATCCCTCGGCTCCGGTTCCGCTTGCACTTGTTGCAGAAGCATTATCGAACAAATCTTCAAAATCATCGGGGGCATCTTCTTGTTGTCTGAGATCAGCTCGAGTCCAATCATCCACACAAGATGTTGCTTCTAGAGTGCTTGGATGTAATGAAGATCGCCTAGCTTCCAATATATTACCTCCCAAGCTGAAGGCTTGCTCAACCGCAACGGTGGAAATAGGTGCTGCCAAGATCTCTTTAGCAATAATAGATAAAACATGATATATATTTTGATGCCGGTTCCACCATTCAAGGATTTTTAAATTTTTACTGCATAAACTTTCATTAGAAAACTCAAAATTTGTAGATAAATAATTATCTAATTCAGGATTATTAGTTGTCGTATCCCTAGATTTTTTATTTCGTTGCAATAACCAACGATCCCCTGTGCTAAGTCTTGTTTGAATTACCGGTTCGCTACTACTAGATTGACCTAATGTTCCTAAGTTATATCTTACAATATAATCATTAAATAAAATAATTAAATCACTTCTTAATTTCGTCATTATGCTCGTAATATCAATGTCATATAATATTCCTAAATAACCATAGTAAGCTTGTAAACCACCATTCAAACCTTCTAATTTAAATCTAGGATCAAAAACAGCAGCAATAAGATAAATTAAATGAATTTCTCTAAAATAATGCAACCATTTTACCTTCATAACAGTAATGGCTTCGAGCAAAACAAGATCATTAGGATCTTCACTGTCAACATGCTCATCGAGAGTGCCAACAATATTCAAACTCTCAAGAAGAAATAAATGTGCTGTAAGATAATAAACATCGTTAAAAACTAAAGTAGCATCATTAAATACTCTTAAAATATCTAAAAAATTTCACAAATATCCCATTGACTAGGATATAGTGTGATATTTTGAACATGTTGAGAAAAAAAACTACATAATGCATCTTTGTATTGAAATGCTTGACATAAAAGAAAATAAGTAGAATTCCAACGTGTTGGAACATCTATAGAAAATTTAATCGGTTTAATATCATTTATTTTACAAAATTTGGTCCATTCTCTCCTAACTTGAGAATATGACCAAATACAGTTAAGTGTCATTTTAATTGGATCAAGGAAAAGAGATAATAATTTTAGACCGTCTTGCACACATAAGTTTAGGACATGACATGTACAACGAATATGAAAAAATCGACCCCCTAAATTTGGTTGACATATTTCTTTTAAATCATTGATGGATGCAGTATTTGCAGATGCATTATCAAATCCAATTGTTAAAATTTTTTCTCCTAAACCATATTCATCAAAAATTACCTTCATCATTCTATAAATATTATGTGCAGTATGTTGGTCATCAAAAACTCTAAATGCAATAAGTCGTTTTTGCATGGTAAATGATGCATCAATCCAATGACAAGTCACACCCATGTATGAGTGTGTTTGCCAATGATCACTCCAAATATCAGAACATATAGAAATATGAGCTTTCATCTCTTTAAATATTTCATTTAAAATAATTTTACCATCTTTATATAATTTGAAAATATGACGTTTTGTTGTGTTTCGAGTCATTCTACATGCAGCAGGGTTTAAAGCATTATGCACGTAATTAGTAAAATGAAGTTTTTCACCAAAGCTTAAAGAACGATGTGCCATACAAGTTAATTTCGCAAATTCTTCTCTATTTTTTGCATCAGAATATTTAAATAAATCTACACTACTCGTACCTCTACTAGATGATGCGTACGTGACCATTTGAGTCTGCGTCGTATCAATGCCAAATTCAACCGGATGATGTTTCTCCATGTGTTTGATCATATTGCCGTATCCACCAGAAAATTTATAGATAACCCCACAATAGTTGCAAATTGCTCGTTGTGAACCATCTTCTAGGCGTTCCAAAGTAAAATGAATTTTGAAAATATCGGAGGACCGAGCCTTAACTTCTCTTCTTCGTGATTGTGCACTGACACTAGGGCCGCTCTTTTGGGTTGGCATATTTGACATTATGTTCTCGGATGAGCTTGCCATTTTTTTTTGAGAAATTAGGAAGAAAAATAAGAAAATTGAATAATTGCGATGCGAATGATAACAAATTAACAACTAAATAAATTGAGATTGAGAATAAGAATATAAGATAATTGCATTGAAGTAAGATTGAGAATAAGAGAATTATAGAAAATGAGAGAGTTGAGAATTTGGTGTGATGAAATTATGAAAAATGAATCATATTTATAGAATTTTAGAATTTTTTTAATACCAAAAATGCCCCTAAATATAACCGTTTTATTACCGTTATTAGGGGTACATTAGTAATTTTTATTTTATATAATAAAAATATATTTTTTTAATTATTTTTTTTTTGCAGGGAGCCGTTTGGCAGGGAGCCAAATGGCTCTCTGCATCCCCCAACGGCTAGTAGCCGTTGGGGCCGTATGGTTCCTGTTGGAACCCTACGGTTCCAACAGGAACCCGACGGTTCGATTCCGGTTCGGACCGGTTCGAGTTGGGGTGGAACCCCAACCGAACCGGTCCAATTCCGGAACCGGAACCGTGGCCGGGTCTAGTTCGAACGCCCATTCGTAAGTGGGTTATTTTTGACATGTTTTGAGCCAGTTTTGCACAAATAAAAACTTATATTTCCCCTACCTATTTAAACAAATACTTAGCCACTTTAACCAGTTGAATGAACACTATTTTGAAAGCCATCATATACTTTGTTTCTTTCTTCTGGATAATCAACCTTTAAGACCTCATTGATTCCATTGTCTTCCTTGTTTTGGTAAGATTATTCTTTAGTAACCATCAACACATAGGTAGATTGGTAGTTGAGAAGATTAACTAAAATATTTATGAGAAAATATTGAGATTTCACACACACACATACATATATATATAGGCGACAAACTTTTAGATCACTATTGGAAAATTGGACTGTCTTTCGGGAGAGAATCTCGTTGGGTATTATTCGATTGGCTTCATAAACATGATCTTTCAGATATAAGTTTTCCAAAAAGAACTTAAACAACCGTAATTGTGAATCCTTAAAATTCTACCGTTTTCCAGCTTTTCTCCTTCGATATCTTTTAAATCCTATTCAATTAAAATGCATACTGTCTTGACAATTATTGATGGTGATTTTTGGGTCTAAGTATGGCCAAGAGCTCGAGAAGGGCAGGAAGGAAATTTCACATTCAGAATGCTGTAGCCCGAAGAGATTGTTGGATACCTGATCCAGCAGAGTGGTCGGGCTCGGTCTCTAACATTCTACCATCTCGAGGAATAAGGCAATATTGGGACCATAGATCGAGGATATTGGGTCCGACCCGATTACTTGAGCTCGACAGATAAGTTTTACCCCGGTTGTCTGACCAGATGAGAGAGCTCGTCCTCTCCACAAAGTTCAGATTTAGCAGGGGTAACTTGATGATTCTCCTCTGACACACGCCACCGCGTGAACATACATTTACATGCTGGCATCATAATTGTAGCGTATGGCAGTATCCAAAAAAAAAGTAATTTAATGAAATGTCAGATGACAGGTTTACTTTCAGCGGAACTGATGGGACATAGAGCCTAATTGGCAGCAGTGGGTTCACGTGGCTGGCGTCACGAGGATGGTGGAATAATGATTATTTTCCTTAGTATTTAAAGGGACTGTGAGCACTTTTGTAAGGGCTAGCTAATTTATTTTCACGCACGACTAGTAAAAACAGTGAGAAAACACTAGCTTGGCACTACCCGACCACCTGTAAAAAGAGGTCGCCCAAGCCCGATCAAGTTATAGAATCAATCTTTTTCCTTGTTCCCGTAGACGTAGGTTGGATCCATTCCGACGAACCACGTAAATTATTTGTCGATCTTTATGTTTGTTCTCGTTTTCTACTAAGTTTGCTTTTAGTTTCCAACAAGCCAAATAAATTCACAATTGAGGTAAGATTGTTCAAGGAGCGAGTTTCTAGATTTTTCCATGGAACAAAAATCAACCGTCAACAATTGGCGCCGTCTGTGGGGATATAGAACAAAAAGCAATAGACGTATTGAGACGCTGGCGGAAGAAGGGAACCGCAGATCTTCAGAATCTACAACAACAGAATGGATGGAAAAGGTGGAAGAAAAAATGAGAAATGAGATGGAGTCGAACCAGTCTTTTCTTCAGGCAATGATGGAAAATATGGAGAGACTAGAAAAGAGAAATGAGGAACAAATGGAAGCTGGTCCGAGTGGAATGAGAGAAGGGATAGCCAGAGGAAAGAGGTTGACGAGGGCGACAAAGGCGGGGGAAGGAACATCCAAATAGTAAGATCAGCAGTAATAGCCGGAGTTGAATTGTGCATGGGAATCACAATAAGAGGAAAGTAATTTGGTGGAGATTTTGGTGTATTCTATAGGAGCTTTTGAGAAGGCAAACAATTTAAATATGATAATGAAAAATTTGATAGATCTTTGAATTGAATACCATCAGGAAAGATTTATAATCTTTTAGCTTGATGGTAAACATCAAAATCAATCAACAAATCTTTATCAGGAAGATCTATTCCTAAAACCGTTATCTAAACAATACATTCAGTGATAACTGAATACCAATAAGATGTTTGGTAATAAGATAAGTTCTAAACACATTTACATCAGCAGCTCTGAAATACTCATGGTGTTCATTCCAATATTGTCTTGGTAAAACAACATGATTCATCGTGCTCTTATGAGCACCAATGTCTTTGAATTCTATGAGAGAAATTGGCCTTTCATATTTGGAAGGTAAGACTTGTATTTGGACCAAAGGAATGAGAATGACTTTTTGGACTAAAAGGGTGGATGAAATGATATAATATTGTGATGAGAAAATAAGAAAGTAATCAGAGACTTCATCATCACTGGATATTTCTGAGTCTGAAGAAGAATAAACTATAGCAAAGACTATTTCGGGACTTGATTATTCTTATTTAGATAACATGAACTCCATTTCAATATTTTCAAGATCAAGAAGAGTGCTTTGATGAATCTGATCAATTAACTTGGCTGGTTTATCAGGCTTGGTTGGACAATTCTTTGAGAAATATCATTTCTTTCCACAGATAAAACATCTGCTGGACTTTCCTTTTCCACGGAATGGCTTCTTTCTGAAGAACTTGAATTTCTTCTTGAGGTTCTTCTTAGGCTTGTTGAACTTCTTAAACTTTTTGCCATATTTTTGAAAATGAGAGTGCTTCTTAGAGGGACGAGATAATTTTTATCTTTGCACTTGATCTTTAGGTAAAGCTTATGACAATCAGACTTCAGAGGCTTATATTGTTCAAGCATTAACTTGAACAACTCTTGATTTTCACAAAATTTCTCACGAGTTAATAGAGCCATTTGATGAATTTATCCAAGAGAGATAAGTCGTATATCCTTTTTGGCTGGAGGATTTCTCTCTGTACTTCTAGTTGAAGTTCTATTGGTAAGGAAGCAACATGAATATGCCAACAGTTGGCATTATTGGCTTCGTTTAGAAGATAATACCTCTATGAA
Organism: Zanthoxylum bungeanum; assembly: GCA_019454045.1. Classification (NCBI taxonomy): domain Eukaryota; kingdom Viridiplantae; phylum Streptophyta; class Magnoliopsida; order Sapindales; family Rutaceae; genus Zanthoxylum; species Zanthoxylum bungeanum. The sequence goes on from SKCR01035861.1 coordinate 65,909, forward strand.
ATTCTTTGATAATGAAACTCCATATCTTTTATTTTCAAAGAACAACATTTCATCTAGAAGTATTCTTTTCTTGCTTGTTTGTCAATTGTTGTGACATCTCCAAGAAACTCTTTCACTTGGAAAACTTTAGACTATCTAAAAATTACCTAAGACTTGTGAAAATAAAATTGAATGTAAGAATGAATAAAAAAATGAACCAAATGAATCCTATTTATGGACATGGTGGGTTATCTTTGAAAAGATACCCTTTATTTCAAAAATGTACATCCATTTAGGAGTCATGACCCTCCAAGGAAGTCTTGCAACTCTAAGGGTCATGTTCTTTCCAATTAAAGAACACATCATTTTCAAAGAACCTTTTTAAATCCAATGGTTAAGTCTTTTCTTATTAAGGATCATACTAATTCATTCCATATATATATACACACACACACACACATCTTCATATTTAGAAAATTTTCCTACAATCCCTCGTAATTTTCTAAATATCAATGCAGACAATTGAGAGAGTTTCCTTGAAATGAAACTGCATCGGAATAGGTAGTTTTCACCTTGAATCTTTCTTAGTAAATGACTATCAGATTTACTTGGCAAACCAATGATCCATGGTTTTGAACTGTTCTGTCGTTGGTGTAAACCAAGACAATAGCCATCACACATCTTCACTTCGACCATTTCTCGTTTTACGATTGTGTTCAATTCGGCCATGAACATTGATTCTAGCTACATCAAGTAATTTATGGAATCTAGCCTTCAAAATTCTCATGGAAGCGACCTCACTTTTTATTTGAATAGGTGGTCTATTGTATAAGGTATTATATCGTTATCCCTATTAAGACTTTTCCCATAATATAGTGATCATTAAAATCCTTAACTTATCAGGAACATGCAGAACATTCTTCAATGTAATCTCCTTCCCGGATGTCATCTTCACCCACTGTTCCCAAAAGTCAGATGATCGCCCTCGACTTTTGAATATGAGGAAAACATGTTATTATATGCACATATATGGCGAGTAGCTCAAGTGTTTATCCACCATTCTTTCGGGTTTCCACCCAAGTTGGCTTAGGTTACAATTGCTAAGAGGTTCAACTCTGAGATCTCATCAGTTAATAGCTCATCTTCAGTGCATGGGCCTCATTTTTCTTTTTCTTGCATTTGTCTTGAGACTTCATATTTCTATAGTCATTTTCCATGTGATCGTTTTTCCTACAGAAGTAGCACTTCCCTTGAACTTCTTGTTTGCTTGGGAAGAATCAACTTCATTGTTCTTTCTATTTTTGCTTCTTTTTCCATCATCAAGGATGTTAGCCTTAGACTTCATAGTCTTATAGTTAGTATTCTCGGACTTGCTATTGTCCTCTTCGATTCGCAACCAAAATCCTAGGTTTTCAAGACTCATTTGTTTCTTCTTGTGATTCAGATAACTTCTGAAGTCCTTCCATGATTAAGGTAATTTCTCAATAATTGTGGTAACTTGAAATATCTCGCAGAGTTTCATTCATTTATCCAATATGTCGTGAATGATCAACTATAGTTCACTCAACTAAGACATTACCATTATTGAATCTACCATTTTGTAGTCGAGGAACCTACTAACGATAAATTATTTTTGTCCAACATCCTATGTTTTATATTTTTTTCCTCGAGAGATTCCCAGAGAATTTTCGCATAAGTCATGTTTTAGTACACATTGTATAGGGTGTTGTCAAGACCGTCCAAGAGGTAGTTCTTGCACAAAAAAATCACCTTGCGACCATGCCTCAACTTGCAGTTGCCTAGCCGTTTCAGTTTCTCCCACCATGTCCCGGATGAGTTTCCTTGAGATACTTAGCCAACTGCAGTATTTTCAGGTAGAACAGTATTTTGCTCTATTACTGTTTGAAGTTTGCTCCATTGAACTTATCTGGTTTCTCTCTATGAGCGACCAATACTGTGATATTTTCAATAGCCATATATAACTGAAATTAAAATAATTACTAATAAGTATACAAAAGACAAATCACACAAAGATCAATTGTATGATCATATTTATGTGTTATACTAAGAATTCACTTGTTATTATTTTGGATAGAAGTATCAAATAACATAAGTCATTCAATTTGTGATTAAAATTTCTTATGATATGTGAACAAAAGAAAATTCTCAAAGGATTAATCACTTAAATCTCTACTCTCTTAGGCTCTTATTGCTTTGGTGACAAAATTTCCTTAATCACTTTCTTAATAAAAAATTTTAGGCATTCATTCTTAGTGTTACATTTTTTCTCAACCAAAAGTACAACAAATAAAATTTATAAGGATACTAACATCAACTTTATCACTTAAACTATTATGTTGATATGTGATAAGTGAAAATACGTTAATTAACTTACAATTTCATTATATGATTTTCCCAAGTTAATGAAATAATTATTTCATCACAAAATAATTTTATATTCCCTGACACCTTTTTCACCTTTTACATTCCCCTGTTTGAAGAAATCTTTTCATATATTTTTCCCCTTTTATTTTTAACTCAATTGCCTTTAACTCTCTCTCATTCTCGTCAACTTTATTATTATTAAAAATTTCCAGATTTCAAGTTGTAGATAAGACGTTATTATAAGAATAGGCCAATTTGATCAAGTGGATGGCGTCTTTTACTGTATTTTTTAAAAGAGACTAACAGTAATGTGTGCGTAAATATTGCAAGAAACTAGATTTTATAACACAAAAATTCTAATACGTTCTTAAATTGTTGGGTGGGATGTATTAGTTACCACTTTAAACATCCATTATTCAATCAAAATTATTACATAATAATGAAAAAACCATCAATGTATAGAGATAGAAAAACCTAGAAATGTAGAATACAACGAACTTAAACCAATTCGAGTTTTTCCTTTATTCTTAAGAACTTATTAGCCTCGCCTCAGTGCACTACGAATTTTTTGTGGCTAACATTCTCTCAAGATTCTTGATTGCTTCTTTCAGAATGGGCACTCTGAACGGTGAAAACACTCACGTTACCCAAACGCACGTATCGCTCAAGTAGAATAAAATGTACCGATCTCACGAGGACTTAATACCTAGGCTATTAATTTATGACGTTAAATGTTTACGAGTATCTAATAGATTGATTGATGATTTGATGGTGATTTTAAACTAAAACAAGTAAATAAAATAGTGCGAAAGTAAATAAAAAGAAAATTCAATATTATTAAACTATATAGGGTTGTGAATTCTTCAAATATCTTTTAAAGATGAAGTGGTTATCTTACGTTTGTGCAAGTGCAATATATCGGTTTATTAACCTGGAAAACGAATTTATGCAAAAGCCTCTTCCGATGGTCAAATGCAAACACCCAGTTTAACCCAATTAATCATATTCATATGTTAACCAAGTTACCTGAATTCATTAAGATTAAGTTCCAATTATAGCTACCCCCGCCCGACAGGTATATTCCTATCCTGTAAGGAAATCTACCTAAGAGTGATTTACCCCGAGGTGAGATCGTGAGCTATTGAGTCTAAGGCTAAACCTAAAATCTTTTCCCAAGTTCATTTTAAGTTTACCAAATCAATCTTATTAGTGGCCAATTAATAAAAAGCATTAAGCTTAAGACTCAATAAATAAACATTTATATTACCCAAGACATAAAATAACCCCTTATAAAACGGTGATATTGGAATTCATCACAACCCTAAATATGATATTTAGTTACAACACATATCTAGGACTAGTAAAGGCTTAAATAAAGTAAATGACATAAAGTAAAGCTTGGAAATTAAAACGATAAATAAAGCAATAAAGAAAATGTTAGGGTTAGAGGATCCACTTTTATTACTTTAATTTTAGATATCTCTCTTATTATAATATATTAACTTTGCATGACATTACTAATCGACCATAAATGTGGTATCCTGATTAAGTCAGATTTATGATTAATTCCAACCGACTATAAATGCGATATCCAATTTAGTTAGGTTAAAATCAATTTAATTAAGTCCAACCGACCATAAAGGCGGTATCCTATTAAGTGAGGTTTTAAATAGTTTATATATTATAGTTAAGGGAGATTAATCTAAATATTAGTAATAAAAGTTTAACCTTTCACCGCAGGAGAGGGGAGTTACCTCCTAAAAATAAAAACTGAAAAGTAAAGTAAAGAAAGAATCACTGCGTAAAATAAAAAATTAAATAAAGAAAGCTGTAAATAAACAAACAAGATACAATATTATTAGTATTCTTAAGGAAATCCCCGGAAGAATGTATGAATTTTCCTTCTGATTTCGGCCTCAATTTATAGGAAAAGTTTGGTCATGCGCGTCGCGACACGTGGAACATTGCGCTTCTCAACGCGCCGTTGATTTGTGCCACGTGTACACGGCTTCGCTGAGATGATGACACGTGTCTGTCGGTATAATTATTAGCTCGTCGTCGCGACGCGTAAAGGTTGTGCACGTCGTGAAGCTAACGTCATGCTGACGTAAGCAATGACGCGTGTCACTGATGAGTGTCGGCAGCATGTGATGATGACATGTGTCCGACATATGATAGAAGATTTGCTGTGATGTTGACACGTGGCTGGTGCATGTTAGCAAGTGTGTATGATAGCAAGTTACTCTGATGTTGACACATGTCCGGCGCACGTTAGCGGTCGCGATGCAGAAGTGCTGCGCGTCACGACGCTAAAATTCCAGTTTTGCCCTTTTTGTCTGTTTTTCGTTGTTTCAGCCCTGATTTGATTCCAGTGAGTCCTAAAACCTTATTTATCTATAAAATACACAAAACACATAAAAATATTCACAAAACTCAAGAAAATATACAAAATATTAAGTCAAAGGGATGGTAAATATTAATATATTTATTGCTCATCACACCCCCAAACCTAACATTTTGCTAGTCCTCGAGCAAAACAACAAAATAAAATACATTAAACAACTTTAAAAAAATTAAACTAAGCCACTTTCGTAGGGATCACGGTTGCATTTAGTGTATGCAACAAGCCTTTAAAGCCCTAAGTGTCCCTAGTGGACGAGTTGTAGTCTCGTGAGGGCTTACAGTGACGATACCCACAAACGTCAATCTAATGCACACAAAAGCAAAAAGAGAAAAGAAAAGAAAATAAACAAGTTAGTGACTAAACAAGTGAAACTTCTTATCCAAGTTAGTAGTTGATTTCTTTCTTTCTAAATTACCAAATAAGTAAATTCTCCGATTATTTTTACCATTCTCCATATACACAACCAACAAGGTATTAATCAGCTCATTGTGCCCACAATATTTATAAGTGTAGTTGAAAAGAGAGTAATATTTTTATCCTAAAGTTATATCAGAATTCACACATTTTTTAGCAATGGAATTTTTTTTCTGATTTTTTTTTATTTACAATATCTTCAATCCATGTAGCGAGCTTTGGGACAGCGACTCCCAAGCTAGTTGGCTTTAGGGCACTAGATGTTAAGACACCCCTACATACTTAATTACTCGGATTTCATATATCTCTTTATTATTATTATTATTATTATTATTATTATTTTTTAATTACATCTTCAATCCATGTAGCGAGCTTTGGGTCAATGACTCCCAAACCAGTTTGTTTTAGGGCACTAGGTGTTAAAACACCCATACAGACTTAATTACTCGGATTTCAGATGTTTTATTATTTATATACACACTTTTTTTATTCCATCGCTTTTTTAGATGTTTCCTCCAATTAAACTAGTGCACTGAATATTACAAACTTTTCAATTACAACTCATGGCCGTATGTTACCATGTATGTTGATATTACCTGTCAACTGAGCATATGAAGATCCATTTTAATTAGTATTATGGAGAATTCTTAAATTAAATAATTCAAAAGGAAATCAACAAAAATTTATCTGTTACGAAGTAGGTTGAGATACGTCTCAGGAGTGGAAATTCCTTACTCAGCTATCTCACACCAATATCACCTGATTAGTCAAGTTAAAAACACAAAAACAAAATATTTTTTTTTTATATGTTTTCATTTTCTTATTTTATTTTTATTTTTTAAATTTTTGAAAATTTTTTACTAAAAATCAAATAAAAACAACACAAAAATATATATATTTACAAAATACTAGTCAACTATTCTCATTCCCCAAACCTAATTGAGACATTGTCCCCAATGTCTAAGAAATAGAAGAAGAGTTTAGAAAATAGTACTTGGTTAGCTGAGATTCTACATCTAAAAAGAAAATAAAAGGTTAAGATCCAGATTTATCCGATGCTTCTTACCACGATCATTATCAGTCCAGTTAATCTTGGGAATGATAGGGTCAATTTGTGGTTCAAAGGCTAAGATTTGGTCAATTAGATTATGGCTGTTCTGGCAGTGAAGATGATATCTTTTACAGGTTTTGATACGAACCCATTTCTCCGGGCATTATCAAGAAACACACAAAGAAAATCGTAAAATCCATCAGCATTAAACAGTCCAATTGGTTTCTGGTGTATGTTCAAGTTTGCCCAAGATAGTACTGTAAAAATTTCCTCAATTGTGCCCAACCCACCTAGCAAAGCAATAAAAGCATCAGCACGGTTAATCATTTCCACAAGTCGCTCAGACATACCTGGCATAATACATTCATCTCCGTTTGATGGTCCTATAAGATTCGCTTATGCCAAGGGTTTTTGGATGATTCCCCATACTTGACTACCTCCTTCCTGTACAGCCCTTGAAACGTACCCCATTAGTCCAAGATTTCCACCGCCATATACTAAGTGCATATTCCTCTCAGCTATGACTCTACCCAATTCTTGTGCTGCCTCAACGAACTTTGGTTTAGAACCAACACTAGTACCGCAAAACACACAGATGTTTACAACTCATCTTCTTGAAGTTGCTTCCATTTTTTATGTGTTTCTTTCTCAAATCTGGATGTCCTCAAGAGTGCAATGATGAGCTGAATTTATAGATCCTGATAAGGGTGAGTAATAATAGTACTAGTACCTGCCAAATGACAATTACTAACTAAACAGTAAAATATATCGTGAAAGTCAAAAAGTCTGAATCATGTCGGAGAAAATAAAAGAAAATAACAAAATAAATCACAATTATTAGTTAAATACAAAGAGATAATAATATTTACATGAAGTAACGGCTTGATTGACATCTATGCGTCACAGACAAGCTTCCCATCCAATTTTCTTATAAATTGGCAAACATGGTCTTTTAAAGTCAGATTCCTAAGACTTAATTGCTGCATTTCTTTTCGGAATTGTGTATGTAACATGCGAATTACGTGATACACATATCCACTGGGATGCGTCTCAAGAGTCAATGATATGTCATCCAAAGACTCATTACTCATGTCATCCCTAATGAATTTAATTTTATCTTTGCGGTTATGAGACATCATTCCTAAAGAACGACATCGAGTATTACATGTCATGCGTGCACATTTATAACAAACACCTAGTCTTTTAGCTCTTATCTTCTTAGCATAGATGATTCTTCTTAAACCAGACAGATATGAAATAAAAAAGTCAGAAGACTCACCTACCAATCGGACCTGTGCTTCAATAATCCAACGAATGTCAGTATGAATACCTTTGATCATTAGAAGTCTCATTCGTTCCATGCGAGCTTTGTAGACTTTCATCAAACAGTTTTGAGGGAGAGAAGGAAATTGCTTGTGAAGATTTGCGAGAATGTCTTCCATCCTGAAATGTGACTTTACCTACAAAAATTAAACACGCAAAAATAAAACACACCAAATCTTAATATATACACAAATTTCATGGGTTGCCTCCCTGCTAGCGCTAAGTTTAACATCATCATCTAGACATGACTGCCTGAACATTAGGCTGGATCTGAAAGTGTGACACTTTATTTTTATTGCTCAAATGATTCTCCCCAGTAGTGCTTGACACGCTTGCTTTTAACTTTGAAGGTTTTATTGGATTTGGGATCATGTAATTCAACGGCTCTATCTGGTAAAACTTGAGTGATTAAGAATGGACCTAACCACCATGATTTTAACCTCCCAGGGAAAAATTTCAACCTTGATTTGCTGAACAGTACTCGCTGCCCCGGTTCCAGTTGTATGCGCACTAATTTCTTATCATGTCTCTTCTTGGCATTTTCTTTGTACAATTTGGCATTCTCGAAAGGCTGTATATGAAATCCCTCCACTTCGTTGAGTTGGTGGAACCGTTTCTCTTCAGTTGCTTGTAGATCAAGATTTGACTTCTTCAGTGTGCAATACGCTTTATCTTCCAGGCATATGACATGCTTTAAGTTTGACAGTTGAACTTTGCCTTTCATCAGAGTTCTAGATGGAACTATCTCTCACATCAAGTCTGAAACATTCCTCATTCTTCTCATCATTCAGGAATTCCATGGCTTTGAAAATATTGAATTTTAATTTTTGGTCATGTACCATCATGGTTAGTTCACATTTTTGTACATCAATAATAGTTCGACATGTAGCCAAGAATGATCTCCCGAGGATAATGGGTACGTCTTCGTCTTCCTCCATGTCAAGGATAATAAAGTCTACTGGAAGAATGAGTTTGTCGACTTTGACCAGCACATCTTCAACGACACCTCTCGAAAATGTGAGCGATCTATTAGCAAGTTGCAGAGAGACTGAGGTGGGCATTGCTTCTCCAATTTGTAGTTTCCTGTAAATAGAAAATGACATCAAGTTAACACTAGCACCTAAATCACATAAAGCCTTACCGAAGTTATGTTCTCTTATGGTGCAAGGAATGGTGAAACTGCCAGGATCTTTCAACTTTGGGGAAGCTTCCTCTAAATAATGGCGCTGCATTCTTCTGTCAATGCTACTGTCTCGTAGTCTCCCAATCTCCGTTTTCGTGACAAAATGTCTTTCATGAATTTGACATAACTGCGCATTTGTTCCAACGCTTCTGTAAATGAGATGTTGATATGCAGCTTTTTGAAGATCTTCAGGAATCGAGCAAACTGCTTGTCTAGTTTATCTTTCTAGAGACGCTGTGGAAAAGGTGGAGGTGGAGTAAATCTTTCTCGATCATTTACTTTTGCCTCTTTTTCCTCCATTTGATGATTTGTTTCACTGCTTTCTTTTGGAACTTCCTCAACAGTTGCCTTGATTCCAACATTTTTGTTGATCTCAGTATCACTTTTCAAAGTGATGGCTTGACATTGTTCATTTCCCATGTTCCTTGGATTTATTCTGTGTTGCTAGGAAGTGTACCTTGCGGTCTATAACTTTGAACATTGGCCAGTTGTCCCATTTGATTCTCCAGTGATTTAATAGAAGCCACTTGATTTTGAATTAATGTTGCTTGAGAGTCGTATTTTGCTTCTAGTTTTTTCAAGTGAGCCAACACTTTTGTTATTCTTGGTTCTTTTTCATACTCATGGCCTTTATTTTGCTGTTGGAATCCGAGTGGTGGATTGTTCCTTTTTTATGAATTGTTGCTCCATGCCAAATTGGGACGATTCCTCAACTCTGGGTTGTAGGTGTTGGAATATGAATTGTTCCCATGACAGTTGAAATTGTTGACAAAGTTCACCGTCTCATCATGTTGGTTGTATAATTCTGCCTCAGGTGCTCCTCCATATGGTGAACTTGTGGATCCAACATTAACCTTCATGTTAAAAGTTTCCATGAATTTGAATATCTGATCCAACTTGGCATTCATTGCTGTGTTGGCTCCAGCCTCATAAACTCCTGCGATTTGTTGAATCATGCTCCTTTCTGTTGGCCACAAAGAATTGTTGTTAGCCATTTCTTCAATTAAGTCTCAGACCTGATCCTCTCATTTTTCCATTAAAGCTCCTCCATCTCCAGCATCAATTGTGGTTCTCATCAGTCCAGAAAGTCCATTATAGAAGGTTTAGATTTGTAGTCACTTCGTAATCTCATGGTGAGGACATTTTCTGAGCAACTCCTTGTATCTTTCCTAAGCTTCGCAGAGGGACTCTGAATCATGTTGTACAAATGATGTAATGTCATTCCTCAGCTTTGCAGTTCTGGTTGGAGGAAAATACTTTACAATGAATTTGGTGGCTAGAGTGTTCCAAGTTGTGATGGAACCTGCTGGAAGTGAATGTAGCCAAACCTTAGCTCTGTCTTTCAAGGAGTATGGAAACATACGCAGTCTCATTGCTTCTTCAGCCGCTCGATTGTAATTAAAAGTGCCGCAAATTTCCAGGAAGTTGCTGATGTGGGCATTAAGATCTTCAGTTGCATTCCCCCCAAACTGAACTGATTGTTTTATCATCTGGATGCATGTTTTGATGTCACATGTATTTGCTGGTAAGAGAGGAAGTACAATGCATGAAATGAAGCCGTCAACCACCAGAATAGTTCTGTCTCGAATGGGAATTGGTGGTGAAACCTCCAAAGGTTCAAGTTCCATGTTGATTAATGCTTCTTGACCTTCTCGTTTTCCTTTCTCAACTGTCGGATTGTTATTTCAATTTTTGGGTCAAGCGAACATATTTCAAAGCTTCTGGTTCTTCTTATGTAGTGTCTGAGAACCTGAAATACAAGAAAACATAAATAATAAATAAAAATAAATTAGTCACAGGTAAATGTATCTAACCCCAAAACTAATAATGAAAGATAAATAATTCCTCGGCAACGGTGCCAAAAACTTGAACGGTGAAAACACTCATGTTACGCAAGCGCACGTATCGCTCAAGTAGTATAAAATGTATCGATCCCACAATGACTTAATACCTAGACTATTAATTTATGACGTTAAATGTTTACGAGTATCTAATAGATTGATTGATGATTGGATGATGATTTTAAACTAAAATAAGTAAATAAAATAGTGCGAAAGTAAATGAAAGGAAAATTCAATATTATTAAACTATCTAGGGTTGTGAATTCTTCTAATATTTTTTAAAGATGAAGTGGTTATCTCACGTTTGTGTAATATATCGGTTTATTAACCTGGAACACGAATTTATGCAAAAGCCTCTTCCGATGGTCAGATGCAAACACCCAGTATAACCCAATTATTCATATTCATATGTTAACCAAGTTATCTGAATTTATTAAGACTAAGTTCCAATTGTTGCTTACCCCACCCGACAGGTATATGTCTATCCTGGAAGAAAATCTATTAAAGGGTATCTAATCCTTAAGGGAGATCGTGAGCTATTACGTCTAAGGCTGAAACCTAAAATCCCTTCGTCAAGTTCATTTTAAGTTTACCAGATCAATCTTATTAATGACCAGTTAACAAGAAGCATTAAGTTTAAGACTCAATAAATAAATCTTTATATTACCCAATACATAAAATAACCCCTTATAAACCGGTGATATTGGAATTCATCACAACCCCAGATATGATATTTAGTTACAACACATATCTAGGACTAGTAAACGCTTAAATAAAGTAAATTACATAAAGTAAAGCTTGGAAATTAAAAAGATAAATAAAGCAATAAAGAAAATACTGGGGGTTAGATGATCCACTTTTGTTACTTCTATTTTAGATATCTCATTTATTATAATATATTAACTTTGCATGACATTACCAACCGACCATAAAGGCGGTATCCTGATTAAGTCAGATTTATGATTAATTCCAACCGACAATAAAGTCGGTATCCAATTTAGTCAGGTTAAAATCAATTTAATTAAGTACAACCGACCATAAAGGCGGTATCCCATTAAGTCAGGTTTTAAGTAGTTTATATATTATAGTTAAGAGAGATTAATTTAAATATTAGTAATAAAAGTTTAACATTTCACCCTAGCATATAGGAGTTACCTCCTCATACTGAAAAGTAAAAATAAAGACTTAAAAGTAAAGTAAAGAAAGAACTATTGCGTAAAATAAAAAATTAAATACAGAAAGCTATAAATAAACAAACAAGATACAATCTTCTTAGTATTCTTAAGGAAATCCCTAGAAGAATGTATGATTTTTCCTTCTGATTTCGGCTTCAATTTATAGGCAAAGTTTGGTCGTACGCGTCACGACGCGTGGAATATTGCGTGTTGCGACGCGCCATTGATTCGTACCACGTGTACACGGCTTCGCTGAGATGATGACACGTGTCTGTCGGCAGAATTATTGGCTCGACGTCGCGACGCGTAAAGGTTGTGCACGTCGCGACGTTGACGTCATGTTGACGTAAGCAATGACGCGTGTCGCTGATGAGTGTCGGCAGCATGTGATGATGACACGTGTCTGACGTATGATAGCAGATTTGCTGTGATGTTGACACATGGACGACGCATGTTAGCAAGTGTGTATGATAGCAAGTTTCTCTAATATTGACATGTGTCCGGCGCACGTTAGCGTTCGCGACGCCAAAATACACAAAACACATCAAAATATTCACAAAATTCAAGAAACTATACAAAATATTAAGTCAAATGGACGGTAAATATTGATATATTTACCGCTCATCACACTCATTTTTTCAAGAACTTGAACTGAGACAATAGTGGAAACTATTTTACTTGGAAAACTTTAGACTCTCTAACAATTGCCTAAGTCTTATGAAAATAAAATTGAATGTAAGAATGAATAAAAAATGAACTCAATAACTCATTTTTATAGACATTGAGGGTTGCTTTTGAAAATATACAATTATGTCAAAATGTACATCACTTTAGAAGTCATGAGCCTTCAATAAAGTTTTTCAATCCTAAGGTCATGTTCTTTCTCATTAAAGAACACATCTTTTTTTAATAAACCATTTTAAATCTAATGATTAAGTTTTTTCTTATTAAGTATCATATGCATTTATTCCCTAAATATATATATATATATACATTTTGATATTTAGAAAATTTTCCTCGGAGACCATTTTCCCTTGTTTCTTGTAAAAGAATCAGTGTCAAGATTTTTGGTTTCTTCCGGGCGGTTGTCTAGAAACGTGACAAAGATGAACCAAGGACAACTTCAAACTATCATGATATTTTTTATTTAGCTTTTGGAGAGTCAAGTCATTTGTTCGTGGTAGTAATTAATTAAGGGAATTTATGTAATTTATGTAAATTATGATTTGAGATAAAAAATAATCTTAAATGTGATTGATTTTTTTATTAATCGAGATTAAAAATCATTTCGAATCCTGAACCGAATAGTTTGAGATTCTAAATTTTAATCAAAATATTTTAAACTACAATTCAAGATTAGTACAAAAAATCATCTCAAATACATGAATGATTTTTATTTGGAACGAAAAATTATCTTAAATTTCGATCAAAATTTTTATTCATGTGTTTTTTTTAATCTTAAATTCTCTTAAATCAGGATTGAGATTTGGAATTATCTACCGATACTAAATTCTATTGAAAAGATATGGAAAATCCAAAATAAAAATTAAAAAAAAAATAGTTGAAGTCATTGGCCGACCTCTCAAAAGGTCCAGTTTACATAATTACCCAAACTGTTTCTTTCTATCCATATCTTCAAGTCTTCTCAATTCAGTTTCCAAGTCAAGCTGCGTGTTTTGAAGGGCGGAACACAGAAATTTTTGAGATGAAGCTATAACAGAAAAGGACCCAATAGAGAAACTACACAGTAGTTGATTTGGAATGGCTTGTTACTCTTATCTTATTGTGTTCTTTGTTGTCTCCCATCTTTTACTTGTTGCTTTGGCTGAAGAAGAAAGAAAATGGAATCAAACATGTCCATATTCTTTCCAGTGTGGAAACTTCAGCCGATTTGCCTTTCCTTTCGCCAATCAGACGTATCCTGAATGTGGGTTGATGGTAGTAGATAAGTGCAACGAAAGCACTCAGAGAATTCAATTGGGGAAGGACGGGCCCTGGTTTAATATTACGAACATCGCTCAGGATGTTTCAATTACTCTTGAAGATCATGTGTTTCAACATCACTTGAACAGGAAGAGCTGTGAATCCTTCAAAAATTTGACTCTCCCCAGTTCTAGTATTCTTTCCTTTGTAATCACATCCACTTTAACACTTTACAAATGCCCCCGAGCTCTTGACACGATTCCCACAAATTTCAGTTTTCCCTGCAACGACTCCGACGACTCTGTTATTTATTACAATCACCCAGGTGCTGACTTACCAAGTCTTCCATCTAACTGTTCACTTATTCAGCTTCCTCTGAACAAGACTAAACGCACTACTAACTTGTTTGAAATGTTAACCAGTGTTTTCTTAGTTCAAGTTAGTCTACCGCAATGGGTATGGAGCTGTCATGAGTGTAGGGGTAGATGGGACCAATGCCTAAGTCATAAAAAATTTCATTGTTCAAGCAAAGGTACTAGCACTATTAAGTGGATAGACATATGAACTGCTTTCTGCTCTGTGTTATTAGTCTTTCTTGTACATTTGTATAAGTTGCGGTTGATCAAGTTTCTCTCTTTCCACATGGGATTTTGCAGCAACAACTTAAATCAGTTTGAAAGAGAGAATTTTATATGTTGCTTTTGCATTATTATCAAGAATTTGGATGATTTGATCACATCATGAGTGTTACTATTGTCTAAACTAACTATGTTTTGTTTATGTTTCTAATGCAGGAGATGGAACAAAGAAATTGAAGCTAGGCCTAGGTAATGTATCACTTTAATATGTCTATTGATATGAATAGTTCCAACTACTGCAAGTGTTTCATCGGATTTTCATTTGCTTTCTGCCGCATATGCTACTCTGCAACCTAGAAAGAGAATTTGAAAACATTTTGTTAGTATTTTGTGTTTTTCTTCGAAGGACTACGCTGGTCAAAATGTTTACAAGCTCTTTTCTTTGGTTCATTAGGTATCGGAATTGGAGGATTAGCCATTCTAATTGCAGTTATTTCAACCATTTTTTTATGTTATCGCAACAAACAAAAATATGCTTCTGCAAACCTTCACTCAGGAAATAATTCTTCCGGTCCTTCCACAAAATCAGACCTGGAAATTGGCACAGTGTACTTTGGAGTCCCTATCTTCTCTTACAGCGACCTTGCAAAAGCAACAAATAATTTTAATCATGAGAAAGAACTCGGAGATGGAGGTTTTGGAACAGTGTATTATGGTAAGAAAATAAACTTCATGGATTCATGTTCTAGGATCGCCTTTAGGAAATTGATAGACTTAATAGCTGGCTAAATGGCCTATTTTATTCACTCTAACTCAGGTAAGCTCAGAGATGGAAGGGAAGTTGCAGTCAAGCGTCTATATGAGCACAACTACAGAAGGGTTGAACAGTTTATGAATGAAGTTGAAATCCTCACACGGTTGCGCCACAAAAATCTAGTCTCCCTTTATGGCTGCACCTCACGTCACAGTCAGGGTCTCCTACTTGTGTATGAATTTGTTCCCAATGGCACTGTTGCTGATCATCTCCATGGTGATCGAGCTAAGCCTGGTTTACTCACATGGCCTATTCGTATGAACATTGCCATAGAAACTGCTACTGCATTGGCATATCTTCATGCTTCTGATATCATACATCGCGATGTGAAGACTACCAACATTCTCCTTGACAGCAATTTCTGTGTGAAAGTAGCAGATTTCGGGCTTTCGCGATGGTTCCCTATGGATGTCACTCATGTCTCAACTGCGCCTCAAGGAACTCCAGGCTATGTGGATCCAGAATATCATCAATGTTATCAGCTAACTGATAAGAGTGATGTATATAGCTTTGGAGTTGTCCTTATTGAGCTCATATCATCAATGCCTGCTGTTGATATGACCAGGCATAGACATGAGATTAACTTGGCTAACTTAGCAATCAACAAGATTCAGAAATGTGAATTTGATGAGTTCATTGATCCATGCCTCGGGTATCAATCAGATGAGGAAGTTAAAAGGATGGCAACTTCAGTTGCAGAGCTGGGTTTCCTATGTTTGCAACAGGACAAGGAAATGAGACCGTCCATGGATGAGGTTTTGCTGGAATTGGAGAGAATTAAAAGTGGGGAGTCCAAGTTTGAGAAGCATAAAGATAAGCAAGATGATGAGGTGATAACGAGTATGCAGCCACCGCCATCCCCACCATATTGCGTTGAGGATTCCCTGTTGAAGAACATAAGGCTGCCATCTTCACCCATTTCTGTGACTGAAAAATGGGTAAGTACTACTAGCACAACATCTAATGCCAGTAGTTAAGGTTTTTGCTTACATGGTGTTTGAATTTCAAGCGGGTGATGAAAATTTGCTTTGACATCCATCTGCTTGTATTTTTTGTGTTCATAAAAAGATATATAAGCGCGGGCGCGCCCGCGCACACATATATATATATATGCAAGGCACATTATTGGTAGGTTAAGGGAAGAGGGAATGTACACTAAGTAAATGAAAGATGTTTGTAGTACCCCTTGGATTCTGTTTTTGAAAGTGTCATTGTTATTCTAATGTTCATATGTTGAATATGAAATATTTTCTTAATTTGAACTCGGTCCGAGCAAAATTATAGTTATGAATCATGAGATGTATGATGAGAAGAAGATGTACAAGACACTATCATGAAAAAACCTAGTCAATCAAGTGGACAAGTTAGGTTCTTAACAACTGTTATTATAGATTCTGCTGTAACAAAATAGACACTCCTAGAGGAAGACCCTTGTCACGGTTAGAGTAAATTGGGTAGGGCTGCTACTTGACCCGCCGTGTGGGATCTGTGAAGTTACTCACCCAGCACATCATGGACTCATAGGCCTGTGGTGGATGTCGACTCTAATAATGCAGCGGATTGTAACAATACTGTCAAGTCCCACATGACTAAATTGAGACTTTACAAGCCTCTAAAGAAGTGATCGATTGGTTTTGAAATAGCTTCTACTTTTCTTTAAAGAAGAACAAACTAAAGTTAAAGGTGGAATTTTCAATGCACGCGCAAGACTAGAATGAAAATCCTCTCTATTTCATTTGATTGTGCATTAGAATTTTCTGGGAAAATTCTCCCAATTTTTTTTTTTTTTTAATACCATTCAAAGCACCAACTTTTGAATGTCAAAAATTTACACGCGAATTATCACTCTTTAAACACACAACTCTGAATCCACATTATCAAAATACTCGAATACCAAAATCCTGAATTAGAAAAAAAAATCTCTAAAGCCAGAGAGCTTCAATGGCAACATTACAGAAGTTCAAGATCCTGGTGTAGGAAATTCTTCAATATATTTCATTAAGGGTAATTCTGTCATTTGGTTGGATTGGGTGCTTGTGAGGGGTACCAACCCTTTGGAAGGTTGCACCCCATCCCAAAGGGTGCCCTATTGGCACCCTTTCATGCCTTATATAAGAAGGCTTTATATCCAAAACAAATATACAGAAAAACATATCTGAATTTCTGGAAGAGACATTTTGTTTCTTTGTTTTAGAGAGAGTTTCCCCCACATTTCCTAGTTCGAATACTTGTCAAGGAGTGCTCTTTGGACAAGAAGGAACCAAGTTATCCTGGGAGGACATTGGTCAATTGCGAATC
This sequence comes from Zanthoxylum bungeanum, assembly GCA_019454045.1. Lineage (NCBI taxonomy): Eukaryota > Viridiplantae > Streptophyta > Magnoliopsida > Sapindales > Rutaceae > Zanthoxylum > Zanthoxylum bungeanum. The sequence continues at coordinate 83,277 of SKCR01035861.1, forward strand.
CGTATATGCACCTGTGACGGGGCCAATAAGTTCTTAAGGACAGAGATATCTCGACTTGAATTGAATCTATAAACTTGATTTCCAGGTTTTGTTTTAAAGGTTTTTTGTTTTTAGGGTTTCTTGCATCTAGATCTACTTTTGTGTTTGATCTGTTTGTTTGCATGTTTATATTACTGTTTAATGACACCAATTTATCAACAATCTTAAGAACTTATTGTATCGTGTTATTAGATAGTAATTTGCATGTTAGGGTTTGAATATTTTCTGGAAAATATGAACTGTGCATGAAAAACCCGTAGGGCGTTCGAACGCCCGACGCACGCGAAGGCTAAAAATTTGAATTTTCGTAAGAACGTTCGAAACCCGTCTTCAAACGCAACTCGAACGCAAGCCTTCTACCTTAGAACGTTCGAACGCGTCCTAAACGCAACTCGAACGTGAACTCTCTGGAATCATTCCGTTCGAACGCGTTCACGAACGCTATACGAACGTGAACTCTCTGGAATCATACCGTTCGAACGCGTTATCAAACGCTACTCGAACGTGAACTCTCTGGAAACACTTCGTTCGAACGCGTTATCAAACGCACACGAACGCACACACACTGGACAGTCTCGTTCGAACGTAGATACGAACGTGACACTAACGAATTTGTCCTGTAAGTATCATAAACTGCAAACTTTAATTAATATTAACTTGGTTAGTCATATACTGTAAACACATTAATCTTGGTAGTATAGATTTAAGTTATTATTAAGTTGTTCAATTATCACAAGCATACATAGTGATAAAGTTGAAATTGATTGGTTGTTGCATAATTGGTTGAGAATTTAAAGTGTAATAGTACACAAGTAATTCCATCCAATCTTGATTGACATATATATCTACATTTATCGTATATCACTTTGAACAAGGTCATTCGTTGATCGTTGTGCAATTTGTCTTTCTTCCGTAGACTAATTGACCCTGTTGATTTTCCAGTTACATATGGCTAGCGGAAATATCACGGTACCGGTCTCTCACGGAGAAAAACCGGAGAAATTTGGTGGGGCAAATTTCAAACAATGGTAGAGCAAAATGCTGTTCTACCTGACAACTCTCTAGTTGGCTAAATTCCTCAAAGATCCTCCGGGTCCTGTGGAGGGTGAATCTGAATTGGCCAAGGTAGAGCGAGAACAGACTTGGATGTCTGGAGACTTCTTATGCAAGAACTACCTTTTGGGTGGTCTTGACAATACCCTGTACAATGTGTACCAAGGCATGACTTATGCGAAGGTTCTCTGGGAATCTCTCGAGAAGAAGTACAAAACCGAAGATGCCGGACAAAAGAAATTTGTCGTGGGTAGGTTCCTGGACTACAAGATGGTAGATTCAAGGACGGTGATGTCTCAGTTGGGTGAACTGCAATTGATCATTCATGAAATACTGGATGAGGGAATGAAACTCTGTGAGATGTTTCAAGTTGCCGCCATAATTGAAAAGTTGCCTCCATCATGGAAGGACTTCAGGAGCTATCTGAAACACAAAAAGAAGCAGATGAGCCTTGAAGACCTCAGTGTTCGATTGAGAATCGAGGAGGACAATAGGATGTCCGAGAAGGCCAGCTACAAGACTCTGGAGTCTAAGGCCAACATCATTGAAGGTGCAAAGGGTAGCAAAAAGAGAAAGAACAGTGGAGCTGACTCTGGGAACAAGAAGTTCAAGGGAAAATGCTACAACTGTGGAAAGAGCGGTCATATGTCAAAGGACTGCAGGAACAAGAAGTTTCAGGACAAGGCAAGAAAAAGAAATATGAGGCCCATGTTACTGAAGGCGAGCAGCTGACTGATGATATCTCAGAGATGGAACTATCAGCAGTGGAAGCCAACATAGTTGGGAATCCGAGAGAATGGTGGGTAGACACTGGGGCTACTCGTCATATCTGTGCAGACAGTAAATGTTTTTCCATGTACCAGAAGGTCGATGGCGGCGATCATCTGACCATGGGAAACTCGTCTACCTCTCAGGTGGTTGGACAAGGCACAGTGGTTCTGAAGATGACATCCGGAAAGGAGCTAACATTGAAGAATGTACTGCACGTTCCAGATATTCGGAAGAACTTGGTCTCGGGCTCTCTTCTTAGTAAGGCTGGTTTTAAGCTTGTATTTGTTTCTGATAAGTTTGTAATGACTAAGAATGATATGTATGTAGGAAAAGGATACCTAACTGAGGGCCTTTTCAAGCTAAATGTAATGACTGTTAATCGTGCTATTAATAAAGCTAGTTCGTCTGCTTATATTATTGTGTCACAAAATGTATGGCATGGGAGGTTAGGACATGTTAATTATGATACCATGCGTAAATTAATTAACATGGACCTTATACCTAAAATTGCAATTGATAGCCAACATAAGTGTGAAGCATGTGTTGAAGCAAAAATGCATAGAACATCATTTCATTCTATAGAACGCAGTTCTGAACCGCTAGAACTTGTACATACCGATGTATGTGACATGAATATTGTGCAAACAAGAGGCGGTAAAAGTACTTTGTCACTTTTATCGATGACAGCACAAGATTCTGCTATGTGTACTTGCTGAGAAGCAAAGCAGAAGCTATTGAGAGCTTTGTGCACTATAAGAGCGAAGTTGAAAATCAACTTGGCAAGAAAATCAAAAGAATCAGGAGTGATAGAGGTGGTGAATATGTTTCACCATTCGGTGAATATTGTTCTGTGCACGGAATTATTCACGAAACCACTGCTCCCTATTCTCCTCAACAGAACGGAATTGCGGAGCGCAAAAACCGAACATTGAAGGAAATGATGAATGCCATGTTGACAAGTTCGGGTCTACCCCAGAACTTGTGGGGGGAAGCCTTGCTTTCCGCGAACTACGTTCTGAACAAGCTTCCTCACAGAAGACTAGACAAGACACCATATGAATTGTGGAAAGGTTTCGTACCTTCCTACAAATACCTCAAAGTGTGTGGGTGTCTTGCCAAAGTAATGGTTCCTAAACCTAAGAAGTTTAGAATATGACCTAAAACTGTTGACTGTGTATTCATTGGATATGCTCACAATAGTAGTGCGTATCGATTCTTGGTACACAAGTCGGAGATTCCTTACATCAATCCAAATATGATAATTGAGTCAAGGAATGCGATATTTTTTGAAGAGACGTTTCCTTGTAAGGAAAGACTAATAACTGGGTCTCTCAAAAGAACAGTTGATACTGTCAAGGACAGTGATCAAGTTGACCAAAAATCAGATCAACGTGTAAATGCTGAGACAATCGAGCCTAGACGTAGCAAAAGCGCTAGAACGTCTAAGTCGTTTGGTCCCGATTTTCTAACATACTTGTTAGAAAATGAGCCTCAAAGTATAAAGAAGCTGTGGCTTCTCCGGAGGCACCTCTTTGGAAAGAGGCTATTAACAGTGAGATTGATTCAATCCTACAGAACCATACTTGGGAGTTGGTTGATCTTCCGCCAGGTTGTAAGCCGCTGGGCTACAAATGGATATTCAAAAGGAAGATGAAAACGGATGGATCAATAGATAAGTATAAGGCAAGACTGTCATAAAAGGTTATAGACAAAAGGAAGGCCTTGATTACTTTGACACCTATTCACCGGTGACTCGCATCACATCGATAAGAATGCTCATAGCCATAGCAGCTATTTTGGTCTTGAAATACAACAAATGGATGTAGACAGCATTCTTGAATGGTGAATTGGATGAAGAGATTTACATGGAACAACCAGAAGGGTTTAGTGTTCCTGGACAAAAACAGAAGGTGTGCAAACTTGTAAAATCCTTGTACGGATTAAAACAAGCACCGAAACAATGGCATGAGAAATTTGACAAAGAAATGTTGTCAAATGGGTTTAAAACCAATGAGTGTGATAAGTGTGTACACCAAATCAACTCAAAAAGGATATGTCATTGTGTGTCTCTATGTAGACGATATGTTGATAATTGTAGTAATCATGAAATGATTCAGTCTACCAAAAACGTGTTATCCAGCAGATTTGATATGAAAGATATGGGGATAGCTGATGTGATCCTAGGAATAAAGATTTCTAGGACATCAGACGGATATATAATTATCAAGACTCATTATATGAGAAGATACTCGATAAATATATCAAAGGGGATCTAAATGTGGCTAGAACCCCTGTAGACCTAACTCTTCATTTATCAAAGAATACTGGTTCAAGCATATCGCAACTAGAGTATTCGAGAATCATCGGAAGTCTGATGTATCTCACGAATTGCACACGACCTGATATCGCTCAAGCTGTGAATCGGCTTAGCAGATATACGAGCAATCCAGGACACAACCACTGGAAAGCCATAGTAAGAGTTTTGAGGTATCTGAGAGAAACTTCAAAATATGGGCTACATTACGAGAGATCCCTGCTGTACTAGAGGGGTACAAACGATGCTAACTGGATATCTGATACGGTGGATTCCAAATCCACGAGTGGATTTGTTTTCACACTTGGTAATGCAGCCGTGTCATGGAAATCCTCGAGGCAAACGTGTATTGCCCGGTCTACTATGGAATCAGAATTCATAGCGTTGACAAAACGCGGAAGAAGGCAGAATGGCTTAGAAACTTCCTGGAGGATATTCCTAGTTGGCCCAAACCGGTCCCAGCAATAAGCATACATTGTGACAGCCAATCGGCTATTGGAGAGCCCAAAATACAATGTATAATGGTAAGTCTCGACACATACGTCGGAGACATAATACCATACGTCAACTGCTCTCAAGTGGCATAATAACGATCGATTATATCAGGTCGAAGGAAAACCTAGCGGATCCACTAACTAAAGGTTTACCTCGAGAGCAAGTTGAGAAGTCATCGAGGGGAATGGGCTTGAAGTCTATAATCTAAGAATTGTCACTGTGGAAACCCAACCTAGTTGACTGGAGATCCCAAGATCTAGGTTCAAAAGGGACAACAGAAACTTTGTGCAATTCAAAACAAGCACTGAAGAGTTTCGTACTCTTTCCCATTCCGATAATGACGCTGAGTGCTGTTTGTCATTGGTTAGGATAAGCTAAGGCTTTAAATGATCACTATATTAGGAGATGAGTCCTAATGGGGGTAAAGACAGATTACCTCTTCATAGCAGATCACCTATTTCAAGTAAGAAGTGAGGCCGCTTCCATGGGAACCTTTAAAGGCGAGTTACCATAAAGTGCTTGATGAATCCAGGACCGTTGTTCAGGGCCTAAATGAACACAACCGTAGAACGGGAAAATGGTCGAATTAAAGCTGTGTGTTGGCAATTGTCTTGGTTTACACCAACGGCAGAACAGTTCAAGACTATGGGTCACTGGTTTGCCAAATAAATCCGATTGTCACTCACTAGGAAAGGTTCAAGGCGAAAGCTACCTATTTCAATGCAGCTTTAGTTCATGATAACTCTCTCAAGTGTCTCAATGAATATTTGAAGAATTGTGGGGGATTGTAGGAAATTCTTCAATATATTTCATTAAGGGTAATTCTGTCATTTGGTTGGATTGGGTGCTTGTGAGGGGTACAACCCTTTGGAGGGTTGCACCCCATCCCAAAGGGTGCCCTATTGGCACCCTTTCATGCCTTATATAAGAAGGCTTTATATCCAAAACAAATATACAGAAAAACATATCCGAATTTCTGGAAGAGACATTTTGTTTTCCTTTGTTTTAGAGAGAGTTTCACCACATTTCCTAGTTCGAATACTTGTCAAGGAGTGCTCTTTGGACAAGAAGGAACCAAGTTATCCTGGGAGGACATTGGCCAATTGCGAATCCGTATAGCACCTGTGACGGGGCCAATAAGTTCTTAAGGACGAGATATCTCGACTTGGATTGAATCTATAAACTTGATTTCCAGGTTTTGTTTTAAAGGTTTTTCTATTTTTAAGGTTTCTTGCATCTAAATCTACTTTTGTTGTTTGATCTGTTTGTTTGCATGTTTATATTACTGTTTAATGACACCAATTTCTCAACACCTTGGCAATACAATTTCTAAGGGATTACTAGAGATTTTATATCTGCAATACAATGTCTTCAATGAAAATTAACACTCCTATTTATTAAGGAAAATATTTCAACCCAAAAAAAGAACCACCTTGGAATTGCATTGAAAAAGGATACAGGAAGACGATAAGGTAAAAACTCGACCAAAAGGAATTAAAAAAAATTAGTCACCTTAATAATTAGTAAGGGTAAGGTTGCGTACATTAAATACTCCGAGAAACCCACAAGCCTAGTGTGCCGGGCCAACTTACTAGTTAGCTTATCCTTCTTCAACTCCAGCTTCATTTGTTTTCTGCTGAGGCATCAGATTTAGGGTGGATTTATGAATGCTTCTTTTCCGGAGGTAGAACTTGCTGCAAGAACCTGAGTATTCATCTCATAACTGGTAAATGTAATGACAGCAGATAGAGTTGTTCTCAATATATTTGGTCACAGCCAGGGAGACCTTCCTGTTCAACCTGGTGACATGAAATTTAGACATTATAGATAGAAAAAGAAGAAAATTAAAAATGATGTACATATATATATACAAATATTCATTCTTGGAAGTTAATGAATCCTTTCATTTTTCTCTACCTACATGTAAAAAAATCAGCCCCTCAAATGAGATTTTGTCCTTGCTATGGCCTTGATTGTGGGCACAGTTTTGCAAAAATACACAAGTTGCCAATGAAATTCATTTTTTGCCGTGTCATTTCTCATACTATAATTCCGTAATTTATTTTGGGATTTTAAAAACCCATCCACAGAGTATTTTTTCATCATATTTTCTCAGAATTTCTGAATTTTTAATATTTAAAAAAAAAAAAAATTACTTCCGGCCTAGTGAATTTTCATTATGGAAGCAAGTACTTTGCTATTGATGAAGCAATCATAACACTTCCAGGACATAGCTTATCAACAACTGTTTTATCTGATAATGATCATATGCAATGATGAAAAACACATTAACTCTCTAATTGAACTGGGGTTTCCTAGAATAGGCTCAAGTATTTCCTATCTAGTCCAACTATTTTCTTCAAATCTACCCTAAAAAAGGAGGTCTTATACTTTCAATTTCAAAGGGGAAAGCAGCGTAGAGAAGCAGGTTTTGTTGTGGCAAAGAAATATAACCTAATTTATTTAATAGTTCCAAGCTAAAGATACCATACTAAACATTAGGTTTCACATATTATGCCTGCAGCCGAGGGTAATATAAGGTTCGAGTCCAAGGTGTTTGAACACAATGGACTCGAACCTTGGATATAGGTTTTGGGAGTCCACATATGATATTATTAGACCAACTTGATTTGATGGTACCGTATGTGAACTCAAAACCTATATATCCAAAGTTCGAGCACACAAATACAAAACACGCAAAATTTTCATAAAAATCTATATGGCCCTTTGAGTATCAAATTTCAATCGTACATGTTTCTAAAGCACACATGTGTCTCGTAGCTCGGGATGTTAGTTCAGCTGCCACTTTCATCATGCATGGGAAATGCATATGACATGCTAACCACCATTTGAAGACTCCATGAAGAAGTTGCCAAGCAACTTTAGGTGATCTTTGACAATTGAAGAAAATGAGCCAATAATTCTTGATAAAGCCATGATTTGTGGCATGAAATCAGGGATGAATAGTAGTCGTTTTTCTACTATAAAAACAACATTCCAGTGAGCTTATTAATATCCCAATAAGTGAGCAATTGTGTAGAGAGTGTAAGTGAGGTTTTTGTGAGTTTCTTGTTTTGTAAACTTGTAGTATTATTCTTGGTAGTAATAATACGAATTCGGTTTTTCCTCAAACACTTCCTAAAGTGATCGTTATTTCACAACAAGTGGTATCAGAGCTTTGGTTCTTCATTGGGATCGAAAAACCGAAGAACGGAACTTCGATTGGAAAATTCGAGTTCCGGCAAAGTTGTCAAAAATCCAATTTGAGGGTACCATCAGCTAGTTCACGTCGAGACGAGCACGGTGGTATTTTCCGGCGACCGATCCGACGTCCCGTTTGCCCTCACGCGCCGCCCGCGCCTTCCAGAGCCTGACCCACGCGCAGCACGCACTTCACGCGCACCAGAGGTTGAAGACGACACACGTGGCAGCCACGTCAGCGCCACGTCACCAACACGTCAGCGACACGTGTCTGACACGTCAGCGACACCTGTCCGCCACGTCAGCATACGGGTCCCACCGCCTGCCAGTCGTCAGCTTGCCACGTCATCACGCCACGTCAGCTGCCACGGCATCTGCCACGTCAGTCGCCACATCAGCAACTGGGTCCCACACTGCCACGTCAGCACGCCATGTCAGCAGCCTGGTAAATTTCATTTAGCCCCCTGGAGTTTTGAAATTTACAGTTGTGCCCCAGAAGTTTTAGGAATTTACAAATCAGCCCCTGTGTCGGATTTAGACCAAAGGAGTGTCTATTCCACCATTTTTGACCGTTCCGGACGCAACGGTGACCTCCGATTTGTGAAATTCAGACCCGAATTTAGTGTATTCTCATTTTAAACTTTAAAACTTAAAATGGAGATGGAGGATTCTCATTCTGGTGCAATGATTAAATTGGCTGCCACTAATTACTACCCCTCTGGAGACCTAGAATGATAGATTTTTTGCATTGTAAAGATTTGTTTGATGTCATTGAGTTAAAGGGAGTGAGACCAGAGTCTGTTAAGGAGTATGACTGGAATAAACTCAACAACAGAACCTTGGGTCAGATTAGGCAGTGGATCGGTCACAATGTCTTCCACCATGTAGCACAGACACATATGCTTATGAATGTGGAGGAAAATTGGAAGACATGTTTCACAGGCCAAAACAGCTCGGATAAAGCCTTAATAATGAGGCGATTGGTGAATTTGAAGCTACGGAGTGGAACTTCCGTTGCAGAACACACCAACGAGTTCCAGAGCCTGGTGAATCAGTTGTCTGCAGTAGACATGCAACTGGCAGACGAAGTTCAAGCCCTCTTGTTACTCAGTTCTCTCCTGATAGCTGGGAGACTCTGGTGGTTACTCTCAGCAACTCAGCTCCAGGAGGCAAACTTACCATGCCTATGGTAAAGAATGCCCTGTCAAATGAAGAAGCCAGAAGAAAGACGTGGGCTCAGATCAAACAGAAGCCCTTGTCACGGAGCAGCGAGGAAGACAACATGAGAAACATCAAGGTGGGAGGAGAGGCAGAAGCAAAAGCAGGGGCAGGTCCAAGGACGGGAAAAAGACATACAAGTGCTTCCACTGTGGCATTGAAGGCCACTTGAAGAAGAATTGCAGGAAACTGCAACGGGAGCAGGGACAAGGCAATAACCAGCCGAAGAAGAATGACGCGGAGACACTAGTAGTTACTACGGTGGATGTAGCTATATGCTCCGGCCAGGAAGAAGCATGCCTTCACACCGCAACTCAGGATGTCGAGTGGGTGGTAGATACTGCAGCATCCTACCACGTCACTCCTCACAGAGATTTCTTCACAACATACAAAGCAGGAGACTTTGGAGCAGTGAAGATGGGGAATACCAGTTCTTCTCAGATAGAAGGAATTGGTGAAATACAGTTGCGGACAAATGCAGGGTATACAATAACCCTGAAGGAAGTCAGACATGTTCCAGAACTTCGGCTCAACTTACTCTCGGGGTAGCCCTTGACAACAGGGCTATGCTAGCCACTTCAGCAACGGCACCTGGAGAATGATCAAAGGTGCTATGGTCATCGCCCGAGGACACATCTGTGGAACCTTGTACAAGACTCATGTGAAGATTTGTGCAGAAAGCCTAAATGTAGCTGAACGAGAGGCTTCTCAGAATCTGTGGCACCAGAGACTCGGTCACATGAGTGAAAGAGGGTTGTCTACCTTGACAAAGAAGGATCTAATCACCGTCTCCAAAAATGCTAATCTGGATCCTTGCAACCACTGTCTATTCGGTAAGCAACACAGAGTCTCTTTTATTTCTCATCTACAAAGAAATCAGAGTTACTCAGTCTGGTGTACTCTGATGTATGTGGTCCCTTGGAGGTAAACTCACTAGGCGGTAACAAATATTTTCTGACTTTTATTGATGATGCTTCTCGGAAAGTATGGGTGTATTTTCTGAAATCAAAGGATCAGGTCCTGGACTATTTCAAACTGTTCCATGCCATGGTCGAGCGTGAAACAGGGAAGAAACTGAAGTGCCTTCGTACAGACAATGGAGGCGAATACACTTCCAGGGAGTTCGATGCCTACTGCGGAAGTCACGGCATTCGACACGAGAGGACTGTTCCACGCACCCCACAACACAATGGTGTCGCTGAAAGGATGAACCGCACCATTATGGAGAAAGTCAGAAGCATGATCAGTATGGCTAAGCTGCCAAAGCCATTCTGGGGAGAAGCTGTTCGTGCCGCCTGCTACCTGATCAACAGATCACCATCTGTACCGTTGAACTTCGAGATTCCGGAGAAAGAGTGGTCTGGTAAGAATCCTTCATATTCTCACCTCAGAATATTCGGATGTTTAGCATTTGCACATGTATCCAAGGAGCTCAGGCAGAAGCTCGATGCAAGAACTACTCCATGCATCTTCATAGGCTATGGAGACGAAGAATTTGGATACAGGTTATGGGACCCGAAGGAAAAGAAGGTCATCAGAAGCAGGGATGTAGTGTTTCTTGAAGACCAGACAATAGAAGACATTGAAAAGCCCAAAATGCCTTCTAAAACCAGTGCCAAAAATACCGATGCAAATCCAGACACAACCCCAGCACCAACACCAGAGGCCACAGATGATGATGGGGTGGCAGACATGCCAGAAGCAGAACCGGAGGAGGATGTAGGTATTGAGCAGGGGAGCTGCAGCCTGCTCCATCAGAAGCTTCAGGGTCATCCACAGATCCGGATGACAACAGACAGCCAGAACCTCCAGTACGAAGATCCGAGAGAGGCCGGATTCCATCAGCCAGATACTCAGGATCAGAATACATTCTGCTTACTGACGAGGGGGAGCCAGAAACCTTCAACGAAGCAGTATCTCATAAGGACAAAGACAAATGGCTGCACGCAATGCAGGATGAGATGGAATCTCTGCAGAAAAACAACACTTATGAGATAGTCAAGCTCCCACATGGAATGAAGGCACTGAAGAACAAATGAGTGTTCAAGCTCAAGAAAGATGGCAGCGGAAAAGTGGTGAAACACAAAGCTCGACTAGTGGTCAAATGATTCCTACAGAAAAAAGGGATTGACTTTGATGAGATTTTTTCACCGGTGGTAAAGATGGCTTCAATCCGAGTTATCCTAGGATTGGTAGCTAGATTGAACTTGGAGCTTGAACAGATGGATGTCAAAACAGCATTTCTTCATGGTGATCTGAATGAAGAAATCTACATGGAGCAGCCAGAAGGATTCAAGGTTTCAGGTAAAGAAAACCTTGTTTGCAAGCTGAAAAAGAGCTTGTACGGGCTCAAGCAAGCACCAAGGCAATGGTACAACAGAAATTCGACTCATTCATGGTGGGTCGGGTACAAAAGAACTGCAGCAGATCAGTGTGTATACATTCAGAGGTTTCCAGATGGAAATTTCGTTGCTCTTCTACTGTACGTAGATGACATGTTGATTGTTGGACAAGAAGCAACGAAGATCAGTCAGCTGAAGAAGGAACTCTCCAAGGCTTTCGACATGAAAGAAGGGACCAGCTCAACAGATTTTGGGAATGGAGATTGTTCGTGACAGACAGAACAAGAAGTTGTGGCTTTCACAGGAGAGGTATATTGAACGGTAATCAGGAGGTTCGATATACAGAAAGCCAAACCAGTCAGTCAGCGTTCCGCTAGCGCACCATTTCAAACTAAGCAAGAGTTCGTGCCCCTCATCCAAGAAAGAGATAGAGGAAATGTCAGCAATACCGTATTCTCAGCTGTTGGAAGCCTAATGTATGCAATGGTATGTACCAGGCTAGATATTACACACGCAGTTGGTTTAGTGAGCCGTTTTCTCTCTAATCCTGGAAAACAACACTGGGAAGCAGTGAAATGGATTCTCAGGTACCTGAAGGTACAACGAAGTTTCGTCTGTGTTATGGGGGAGCTGATCCGATCTTGGAAGGCTATACAGATTCAGATATGGCAGGAGATCTTGATGGTAGGAAATCTACATCAGGATTCATTTACACTTTTGCAGGGGGAGCTGTGTCATGGCAGTCAAGATTGCAGAGGTGTATAGCATTATCCACAACAGAAGCTGAGTACATGCATTGCCATAGCTGAGGCAGGAAAAGAAATGTTGTGGCTAAAGCGGTTTCTCCAAGAGTTAGGGATCAAGCAGACAGAATACAAGATACATTGTGACAGTCAGAGTGCTCTGGACTTGAGCAAGAACTCAATGTATCATTCCCGGACGAAACACATTGATATTCGCTATCACTGGATACGCGAGGTAATGGATCAACAACTGCTGAGACTAGTGAAGATCCATACAGATGAGAATCCAGCCGATATGTTAACAAATGTGGTTACTCGGGACAAGCTAGAGTTGTGCAGAGACATAGCCGGGATAGCTGTCAGATGACGATTGTTTCGGATGCAGCTGGAGGGGGAGAATTGTTAGTTCAGCTGCCACTTTCATGCATGGGAAATGCATATGACATGCTAACCACCATTTGAAGACTCCATGAAGAAGTTGCCAAGCAACTTTAGGTGATCTTTGACAATTGAAGAAAATGAGCCAATAATTCTTGATAAAGCCATGATTTGTGGCATGAAATCAGGGATGAATAGTAGTCGTTTTTCTACTATAAAAACAACATTCCAGTGAGCTTATTAATATCCCAATAAGTGAGCAATTGTGTAGAGAGTGTAAGTGAGGTTTTTGTGAGTTTCTGTTTTGTAAACTTGTAGTATTATTCTTGGTAGTAATAATACGAATTCGGTTTTTCCTCAAACACTTCCTAAAGTGATCGTTATTTCACAACACGGGATGCATAAAACGACCTTCAATTATAATGACAACTATGATTGACCCGTATAATAATATGTCATTTCTCCTGCACAAACTCATATCCATTTGCCTAAAATGTTTATATACTATATATACCACACTCATAATACTATTATTTTTGTCATGAAACTTAAGACATTAGCATCGTTGCAACTGTTTTACCACCAATGAATCTTTTCAGATCGTGTCTAAATTTTCAGGAGTTATTTCATCTGACACTGCATGCTAAATCGCTTGCAATCTATATACTTATTTGAAAACAAACTATCTATAGCACCACCATTTAGCTACCTTTAGGATCTAGTGCTAAGTTTTACATAGTAAGATTCAAGATGCAAATAAAATCACTTAAATGACAAGACAATGGCCCCATACAACCCGAGAGTAAATTAAGAAAGTTACAACAACCCTATATTTCAATTTTCAAACTTTATGCCATGTGATTGCAAGCAGTATAGCATAGGCAGAATATTTGATTCAGTGGGATAAAATTTTATTTTCACAAAAAGTCGTAGATATTCTTTATTTCAGCGGAGACATATCAAAATTATCTCATTAACAAATCTAATATTTCATTAATTGTTTTTTTTTTTATTGAATCGTTGGAAAACCCACCGCCAAACCATCACTTTCGGGCTTAAGCAAAGTAGGTAAAACTCCCGGTTGTCCCAGACTCTTACAAAAAACAAACTCTCCAGATTCGAACCCAAAATCTCAAGGTGAGATCATGAACCATACCTCACAAAGTCACGTTTTTTTGGGAACAATTTCATTAATATATAAGGAACATATTAACAAATTTTTGAATTGAGCAATGATTACTTGTCTCACTGACATTTAAGTGGCCCCGCCTTTGACTCCAAGGTGTGTTTCAGATTGATGTGTTGTGCTTTGAAACCACAGCTATTACAAATAATAATAATAATAATGATAAATCAATATAAGTGAATGAATAATTAGTAAACATTTGCTACTTAGCTAGGTTATATTCTATCTTTTGTTCAATTGGTGTGCTATCTACTTAATAACTCGGTATGTGCAAGATTACCATGTCCTTATTTACTTATTTTGCACTTTTCACAGACAACTCGATCCCACACACAAACATAAATTAAGAACTTCCTCTTCAAACTAATCTGAGGGAGAATTAATTATTTGACATATTACTTCCCACTACCAAAAAAAAACTGTTCTAATGAGGGGAAAAATCTCTCAGAAATAATAATTATTCCTCGGTAGTATATATTTTTAAAAGAAATTATCCATCGTCGTTGGTCATGAAAACACTGGTTGTTAAAAGTGTATTGTCACATCCCAGTTTACTTGGACATGATCGGCAGAAGATGGCATTGCCATCTCCCTGAGCCTCTGTCATGTACGTGCATGAAGTGTCATGACTCATAACTGTTGGTTATTCTTAAATACATGCATGTCTGACATACAATGTATATGAAATACATGAAACATACTTATTACAACTTGATCTATATATGAACATCATGCGTCCTGGCGACCTAACGTGGCTAAAATTAAACATGTGGACCCTCAAGGCCGTGTTCCTAATGAATACAGCTCGTATCCATCTTCTCCAAAGCTTGTCCGCTACATGCATGAATTCCTGCACACAAAACTGAAAGTGGAAAGTAAGTCATATGAACGACCTAGTGAGTAAGTACTGAAAAATTAAACATAACTTAACATATCATGAACGATAACTTTGCTTCATAAACCATGAAATCTGACTCATGAGCTTCTGAAACGTGAATTGTAATTCTTGTAACATACCAAAAATCATATTCTGAGAACTAGAAGTAATGACGATGACTGAAAGCTCACAATTACAATCATAAACGTGGATTTGTAATCTATAAACATGAATTGGAAACTGTACGCTGAAAATATGTATGTGAACTAGAAACATGACCTGCATACTGTAACAGGAACTGTAAACTGTAAAATACACTGAAACCCTTATAACATGATCGTTAACTTACACATGACGTGTAAACTGTGAATTGTATTATGGACTGAAACTACAAACATGATTGTGATCCTCAAGCATGACTTGTAAACTAACAACGTGTCTTGTAAATTGTAAACTTAACTGAAAATTATACACTTGATCTAGATCAGTAAACATGATCTGAAGTTGTAACAATAAACTGTAATCCGAAGGCTTAAACTATAATCAAGAACAGTAACCATAATGTGAACTGAAAATCGTCACATAGAATGAAATTGTAAACATGAATTGTACTGTAATCATGAATATGTAAGCTGATAATCAAGGCTAAAACTGAAAACATGATCTGAACTGTAAAATGTGAAAACTATTTAACTTGAAATGTTACATATACAACGATCATGATTATGACATCTCCTCTACATTGCCATGCGTACCGGGATTCAGCTGTCGCCCCGCGTATGTTTACATATGTGTCTGAAAACATGAAAACTTCATCAGTATTGTAACATGAGACATGTAACCAACTTAGCGGGACCTATCACCGCATAAACAGGGGAAGCTGAGCTGTAATATATAACCTACTTAGCGGGAACCTAGCACCGAAAAGAAAAAGAAGCTGAACTATAGCTGTAATGGCATAAGATGGTTATCTAAACTATTAGGCATGTTGAACTATAACTGTAATAGCCTAAAGGGGTTATCTCAACCATTAGGCATGTTGAAGCTAAATGAGGGGACAATACTCTACAGGCGTTTTGAAAACTATTATTTAATTATACTTGAAAACATGTAAGTCATATATTGTAAAGTATAAAACTGAAACTATGAATCTTGGGAAAAATCATAAACAGTAAGTTTGTAGCACAAGATGTAAACATGAACGTAAGCTGTAAACATGTAAAGCATGAACTAAAATCGTACAACCCATGAATTTGAAAACATGTTACATGAAAATATAAGTTGTAAACATGACACGTGAGACACATGCTGAAATGGTAATTCATGACACGTGACTGTAAATCATGACATAAAACGTGAATCATGAACTGACACATAAGTTGTAAAATCATGTCGTGTGAAAACATAGATTGTAAAATTGACATGTATGACATAAACTGTAAGATGTGAAGAATAAACAATAAACATGGTACATGGAAACATAGACTATGAACTTTAAAAAATGACTGCAAGCTGTACAACGTAAACTAGGGGTGTTCATAGGGTCGGGTCAACCCGCGACCCGACCCGCGCGGGTTCATAAAAAAATTTGCAAAATTTTGACCCGACCCGAAATTTTCGAGTTGCGCAACGGGTTTGATCCACTTGACCCGACCCGACCCTATACAAATATATTATTTTTCTAAAATATTTATTATTTTTCTAAAATATTTATTATTATTTTTAAAATTTTTACTATTATTTCATTTGTTTATTACTTTTTTTGTATTAAAACTTTATATATATGATATTTTTGGGACATAAAATAACTAATATTAATATTTCAAAATAATTAATTCAGTTAAAAAAATTATTTTTTTTAAAATGACCCGACGACCCAACCCGACCCGAACCCGATCGGGTTCCACTTCTCCGTGACCCGACCCGCGACCCGATTTTCCTTTGACCCGACCCGATCGGGTCTAACAAAATTTCAAAAAACCGACCCGACCCGTGAACACCACTAACGTAAACTGTAAATAATGAACTGAAAGCTGTAAATCATGAACTGACGTCATACAAATCATAAACTGAAAACTGATATCATGAACTGTGACATGTAAAGCGTGAGTTAAAAACATATAAAATAGGGTCTGAAAAAACATAGATCAGGGGCTACCTGATGTAAATCATATACTATAAGTAAACTACAACTAAGAAATATAAGTTGTAAACATGAACTGTGACCATTTAAACCAAAATCCAAAACATGACATGAACTATAAACATGACGTGCAACTGTAAACTTGAATTGAAATCTAAAAATTGAATCATGGCAACTGACTGTGTAATGTAAACTAGAAACATGTCTGAATACGTGACTGCAACTATAAATATGAAAGCAGAAAAACATGTCATGACCCATAAATTGTGACCTAAATTGAAAACGTATACATGAACTGAAAGATGTAAATATGACTTAAAACTATAAACACAAACTGAAGATGTAGAACATAAACTGGAATCACGATTGAAAACTATAACATTAGCTTAAAACTGAATCATGAATTGAAACGTGAATATGAACCAAATTTGTAAACATGAGCTGAAAGCTAAAGACTGAAAACTAAAAACTGAATCATGAACTAAGAACGTAAATATGAATTGAAATTGGAAACTGAAATCACAAATCCGCTGAGCGTGGTTTTAAATCATAGACATGGTTGGTGAACTATAAACTCGACATGATAACTGTAAAACACGTTGGAGTTGGTTCTTGGAGCGCCAATCCGAATACTGTATTGTACATTACATTACATTTTATTATTTATTAATAAAATAACTATATTTTCATTTCAAACCTATTAATGGTAATGTCATTATGCATATTAGATTGTTATTTAAATATGTTATGAATAACATCGACCTTAGATTAATCATGTAGTAATACTGGACATTGGGTGGTCCGACATTGGGATAATATTACTATTATAACTATTCTTAAAGTAAATATTTCTAGTCGTTGGTTTTGGCATATGGTCGAATTCCTATAACCTATAAGACTAGCACATGTCGTATATTGGAATTAGAGTTCCAATGGTTTAAATCGATGTACCATGAGTTTGGGAAGCTCTTATAGACATATGGGTATTCGTTGGAGTGAATACTGAATGACTCACTAATGATTCCTAATAGTTGGAAGTACACACCACCGTCAATAGGAATCTCCTCGAGTCAAGTAGCATATGTGATCATTTGACTAGAGGATAGCATTGATTTTGTGGGTGATCCTCCACACTTTGATGTCATTTATGTCAGAGACCTTTCATGGTCTGGCCGCTAGATGTTCGTTGAGTGTGGACCAATGAACTCGTTAATCAAGTGCATATCAAGATATGATTCGTCGGCCCGTATGTGTACCATAAGGGGTTTAGGTATCCATATGAGTAAATCACGATTCTTAAGACTTTGGCCAAATCCGATCACCTAGGGTGGATCGCATATATCAGAAATGGTGTTCTGATTAGTTGTAAAAAATTATGGACATTTTGACATGTGATGTGCGTCTCGGAAACTTGACGATGTTATATATGTTTCCTAAGTATAACTCAAATAGCCTACGATGGAGGGATTGTTAAACATATGTGATGACCTCGACTTGTATAGTTCAGAAAGATCGTTCGTGTTCTTCGGGAATTCGGAGGTGGCCGAATTATGTACATCTAAGCTAGACTTATATGACGAACATGTTTGGACTTAGAGAATCCCACAATATGAAGTGTACTCGTTGAGCACTTGGGTAGCCGATAATTTTTTATAATAAATAATATTTTATATTGTAATTATCAACTAAAATAATTAAGTGTTATTGTATAACATTAATTATTTACTTTGACCAAATTGGATCACACAAGGACTTTGTTGTAATTTCATAAATATCTATACCATTTGAGGATATTTTGATAATTAAAAATAAGTAACAATAGATGTATTTGGCTTGATTTAATTGGATTAAATCAAATTGGCAGACATATAACTAATCCATTAATTAAACTTTGTCTTGATTTAATTGGGTTAAATCAAAGTAGTAGATAAATGTGATTAGTCACATGTAATTATACATATTTGGACAAATTAGATTACACCTACATAAAAGTTTATTAGAACTTTTATTAATTAAAAATTACATAAGTTTTGCTATAAAAGACAAGCTTGAGCAAGGTTCTAATGAAGTTTGAGAAAGCAAGAATTAGAGATATTATCCTAAGTAAAAGAAATATTTAGAGAAGCTTTGAAAGTTCTCTACAATATTTCAACAAGGAGAAGAAGATTGGATCTTAGAACCAAGCTTGCTAATTTTGGGAATTCTCTATAATAACAAGGAGAAGAAGATTGGATATCGGAACCAAGCTTGCTAGCTTTGGAAGTTCTCCATAACATTTCAACAATGAGAATAAGATTGGATCTTGGAATCAAGCTTACTAGGTAAATTTGATCTTCTCCAAAGCTATGCTTTCATTAGTAAGTTATCATTAGTGAGACATATAGTGATGAATTATGTATTGAATACATAATAACATAGTTTGAAGATGAAATTAGGCTAATGAATTATGTATGGATGCTTTGGAAGCATAAACACAATATGGTTGTAATTGGATAAAATATGTTCATGTTGGACATGAAACATTAAATTAGAGTTTGGAACTCTAGATTATAGCTTGGAGTTATGGCTACCATTCTAGAATCATTTGACCATATTTGAGTGACCTAGAATTATTCATGAGTCACAACATGCTTGTAATTGGATAAAATATGTTCATGTTGGACATGAAATATTAAATTAGAGTTTGGAACTCTAGATTATAGCTTGTAGTTATGGCTACTATTCTAGAATCATTTGACCACATTTGAGTGACCTAGAATTATTCATGAGTAACTTTATTGTGTGATTCTATTTTGGTTTATGTTTTTTATTCAAAGAAATACATATATGTATTTAGAATACATGTATGTTTGTTGTATAACATGTGATGATGTTGGTTTTGATATTAAAATTGGACTTTTAGGTGTATTGAAGTGTTTGGAGAAAATTGAAAGTGTTTAGAATTGATTTGAATTCTAAAATGCTCACTACCAATATTTTACACAAGGCAGCGTTGTGACACTGATCTATGGCATCGCGACACTCAAATCTCAGAGCTGCGGGCGTTATGGCGCTAACCCTTGGGCTTCACGATGCCGAAATCTCATAGATTGGGCGTCGCGACACCCAAACCTGCGTGATGCGCCGAGATCTGTTGCATACGAGCTTTGAAACTTCATTTTCTTTATTTCGGAGTTTCCAGACTCCAATTTGGTCCCCGTTTTTTCCTACAGACTTGTAACAGAATATAGTATTCCATAAAATAATTTAAAAATACACCCATGCTAGATATCTAAGGGTTAGACTCATTTTCACTGCATGGGGCACCGATTCGATCCTAGGGGTCCCACAAACATCCCAACAACACAAACTAAAGACTATAAACTTACAGTAAACCATGACCTATAACTCTAAATCATGCACTGGGAACCTGTAAATTATGAACTAATTTATTGTATTGGGTTATGTATATAATGCTCGTACAAGGTTCATTACCTACTTTAGAATAAGTATGAGATGGACGTCGTCCGAGCGGATTTCATAATCAGTACCTCTATGATGGGAATACACAAGATGAAAATATAAATTTGTAACATGTGACGTGTAGACATAAACTGAATTCGTGTAAACATGGATTCTAAAAACATGAATTGTATTCGTGTGAACCTGAGCTGTAAACTGAGAACGTGAGCTGTGAACATGGAATCCAACTTGAAGATCATGAAACTTCACATAGCTTTCGCTCATTGAACTGATATCTTAATGCACGCGTGTCTAAATAGAACTGAAAGGATTCCACTACGTGGAATCTATCATATGTTCAAGTACAGTTAGCATACTTAAACATTAAAAATCTAAACATACACGTGAATGATATATGTTACTCATGCTGACAAGGCATTTCCAAACATGTCAAAGTGCAACATATGACAAATGTGAAATTGTTCGAGAACGAGCATCACATTGTGATGCCAGCCCAAACCTCGATTATAACATCCAATGATAACACGAAAGGGATAGCTTACAGTTAAACCTCTAACTAGCACACCCAGCACATATAAGACCGATATCAAGCTCCAAAAATCAAAATATTAACAACAATCACATGAATCTTGCCTATTACATGCTTATGTTATGATAATCATGCAAACCCATAACCTAAGTACATAGGTATGACCAAATGATGAGCAGAAAATATATCATTATTTACCGCCCATTTGACTTAATATTTTATTCAGTTTCTCGAGTTTGAAGAATATTTTGATGTGTTTTTGTGTGTTTTAAAGATAAATAAGAGATCAGGACTCAATGGAATCAATCAGGACGAAATATGGAATAAATATTGGGAAAAACTGGACTTGACATTTGTGGATACTGATTTTCATCCGAGGTCCACAATCGAGAATTTATTGTATGAGGCACTAGTGATCCTACAAACAAAGGTAAAATAAGCTAGGAGGTTATTGCCCACCGGTGTGGTAGGTACCGTAGGCACTCCGACGCTCAAGTCAGTGATGAGGATGAGCAGAAAATAAGGAAGAGTAAGGCTTGAAGTTACCTTAATCTCTATTTGATTACCTTGAGGGCGGTGAGTTGGTGTTTCGAGGGCGAAATGCTTTGAAAGCTCAGATGAGAATGCTCAAGCTCCAGAAGAAAAACTTGTCTCTCTACTGTGGATTACCTTTTCCTTTTATAAGCCCTTTGAGAGGTGTGCCCATTCATTATTTTGTCCATTGGAATCCCTAAAATGGCCAATTTAATGGGGGGAGTTATGAGTTCAGGCGTTTTCTGATTTGGTAACTGATGAGACTATATGCTATTTTGGTCAAGTCTTTTATTGGGTATGGGCTTGTGAGATCTCTTGGTCTAATATCAGTTTACAAATTGGGCTTCTTAGAGGATTTTAGGTTTTTAGTAATTGGTATCTGGCCTTGTGGTTGGTCTGGAAGTGAAATGATAATTTTGCCTTTGGGCACAAATTTGGCCCGTACAGTTTGGTCTCTACTCTTTAAGTCGAATAATCTTTGGATTGGAGAGTACTTTATCGAGTGCATCGTCTGGAATCTGATTTGGTTTCTTCAGAGTCGTCTGGACTAGATGAAGGACTGGTCTTCAACTTAACTCTACATTAGCTATGGGGAATGCTCCCAGTCGATTGAACCGGATGAAGGTCAGGTTAATCTCCATACTATGGATCAAAAGACTTGAGGAGTCTTCAATTTCGTCTGGACTAGATGAAGGCCAAGTCTTCAACTTGGCTCTACAATAGCCATGGGGAATGTTCCCAGTTGACTGAACCAGATGAAAGTCAGGATAATCCCCATACTATGGGACAAAGGACCAGGGTAGTCTTCAATATCGTCTAGACCAGATGAAGACCATGATAATCCTCATACTACGGGTCAAATGACCATGAGAGTCTTCAATGTCATCTTGACCAGATGAAGTCTTCAACTTGGCTCTACAAGAGCCATAGGGAATGCTCCCAGTCGACTGAACCGGATGAAGATCAGGATGTTGGACAGTTATGACCTATAGCGTCACTATTTGTACAGATCATGGTGTTGTTGTACAAATTAACTATGTGACAAAGGAGATTGCGCTTTTATCATTTGTGATTAGATCACCAAGATATATAAATGATAGAAGGTCCCTATGATTAGTTCCTGGATTGAGATGATATGAGACAGTATCAATCCACGAAGGATTAATCATTAAATATCCCTAGTCAGAGTATTATCGAGATTGGACATCGATAATGCGTAAAAGACTAGTATTACACTTGTGCGCGTTGTGAGGGCATAACGGCATAGTTCTCATATATTTGGGTATAGGATACTCATGCAAGTGTAATAGGAGGTTGTGTTTACCGATGGTACGGGAAACAGCTTCGCTCTGGATAGACCCCCTCGAAATTCCATTGGTAGTATGACTATGTGTCTATGGAAGTCCGAAATCAGGGTAGGTGTATTTGGTCTTAACCTGAGACTTGCACCGCTAAACTTGCGACAATCAATATACTTTGGTTTTAGGTCGTCCAGGGCTTTAACAGGTTCTGTGTACGCCTCTGCTGGGTATATTGAGAATCGTAGTGTATTGGGTGTGATGTCAAGACGGAAGTATCACTCCAGTCATAGTGGAGATGATGGTCACGTGGGATACGGGACTGGTTCTCTTATATATGCTGCAGCTATCGGGATATTATGACTAGGTCATGTATATCCGATTATAGAGACTAGTTACCAGAGATCCGATATGTGATTCGTACGGGACAGACACAATTCCAGCCCCAGGCCTAGCATGTGACATCCGATACTGGATCGAAATATGCAATACTACGTATACTACGCCTGATATAGATCACTTATTCCTGTAAGGATATTTCTGGAGAATTGGGTAGGCATGACGCTTTGCTAGAAGCCAACCTTGTCTTGTAAATCGGTAAAAACGTAGTACTAGGTACTTACGTGTTCGGATAGTCCGACGACCGAATTTACTGCCAACATATCCGGGGATCTCATGGGTCGCTTCCCGAAGATTCGCCGATGACGTATGACTCGCACTTTATTAATCTGGGATTAATTAGATGAGAGAGAAAATTAATCTGGGATTAATTACGGAGATATTTTATCTGGGATAAAATATCATTTAAAAAAAGAGAACGATTAATTTGAAATTAATCGATAAAATAATATATTTGATATATTATACGAAATTGGATTTTGATGCGGAATTGAAATTAGATTTTAATTCGGGCAAACGAGTTAATTTAGAATTAATTCGTTAGCGACGTGAATAGTGATTTTGTTAGGCATAATTATTTAATTGCGTCGTAACGGAAAATTCGTTAATTTGGAATTAGCGAACCCGAGCCCGATAGTGTTTGCGAGCACACTCGCATTTCAAATTCAAGTGCGGCCCGCAAGTCACATCAAGCGTCAAATCATTAGTCACATCAAACGTCAAATCACATGTCACTTTGAGTGATGTGACAATTTGATTAATTGATTGATTGATGGGAGTTGTTGGCATTTATGCCTTGACTTTTTGTATTTGGTAAATCAATTATTTGATTTTTGGAAAATGAATAATGTGTATTAGATACACAAAATCAAATACAAAATTACATAACTCTTACTCTCTCTTTGGTTCACGTTTTTTTGGAGCCATTTTCCTCTCTCTCTCTCTCTCTCTCACGGTCTTGGACCTCTTTTCTTCTTCTGGTTTTCTGCTACTGCCGTGAGTCATGGAGAAGTGAAGAGATGATTTTGTTGCAAAATCAAGTGTGCTAGCACACCATTTGGGTCTTGCGAAGGTGATAGGGAACCGCACACGTGGGCTTGGAAATCACTTGAAAAGCTTGGAGCTTTATGGACATCCATGGCTGATTATTGGAGGACATTTTTCAGCTCAAAGCTGAATTTTGGAGAGCCAAAACAGTAGATTGCCGAGCCTTGGAGGACAAAAGCTTGAAGTTTTGTTCTTCACCGCATCGCTCAACCGATCATTGTGAGTATTCCGCGACTTCCTTTGATGTATTCACATATTGTTTCTTGCTTGATAATCGATCCTCGGGACCGTAGAAACTCCAACAATGGTATCAGAGCATTGATTAAGCATGAAACTTGATTTAGGGTTAAAATTGGGTAGAATGTATTTGAGCATGATTTGATGAAATTGGATGATTGAGTATGCTTAAATGTAGTTTAATTGAAGATTGATTGGATCAATTTCATGAAAAATGGTTTGGAACAATTTTCCCCAATTTTTGAGGCTTGGCCGAGAATGTCATACCCTAATGTCTTGGTGATTTTTTGAATTTTGATTCATTGGATGACTTGAAATCAATTGGGTAATATTGAATTAGATTCAATTGGATTGGATTTAAAATTGGACATAAAAACCCTACCATTGCCGAGACATAAAAGCATGGTATATGGGTTTGATTTTTTGTTAAAATGTGTTGGACATGTTTTAATGTTGATAAGCATAATTAATTAGGCTAATTGGTGTTTTGGAAATGTTAATTGGGTAATTAATTATGTAATACACTTTAGTTAATTAAATATGAAATTTGGAATTTTTGTAATTTAATTAATTGGGCCAAATTTTGGAAATTGGGCTTAAAAGTTGTAAATGGGCTAATTGGGCTGGTTGTACCAAGTTAGGTTTAGGCTAAATTGGTTGGATCCAATTGGGCCCAAAACTGTTTCCATAAAGTCCAATTATGACTTAATGGACCTTTAATTATTTTAATTGGGCCTAATGGGCCTAAATTGATTTCTAGGCTTATGGGGTTATTCCTTGATTGGGCTTTGGTTATTGGGTTTGACCCGAGTTGACCAAAAGTCCACGCCTTAAAGAAATTAATTAAAAGTCCATTGAACTTTAATTAAATTAACATTGGATGTTAATCGGGCTTTGAGACCCGTAACGATTAAATTTGGAATTTAAGTCGTAAAGGTTCGTTAATAAAGTGTAATATTTAATTTGGAATTAAATAGTGAATTAGTATTAAATGCAAATTGAATTGGATTTAATTTTGTAGTTTAATATAATTCAAGAATTCGTACTTTGAGTACTTATTCGCAAAAACGAGTTTGACTCGCGCAAAATCAAATCGTTGTTTGAACATTGGATGGTCATTAATATCAGATTAATTAATTGGATTAGATTGATTGATAACATGCTTGTGTGAATACATGGTTGTGATGCATGAATAATGTATATCGGATGGATATTAGATGGGTGTGGCAATTTTAGAAATTGTTGTAATAAATTTGGAATTTATTAATTGGACCTGCGTGTCCAGCCTATTACCTCCATACTCTTTGTATTTCTCTTCTCACCTATTCCCCTCAATGTAAATTAGGTTTCTTTAGAAGTGTTATGTAACGGGTAGAAGTAATACAAGTGCTAGCTGGAGAGAGAAAGAAAGAGATTTGATCTAGGATCAATGTGTTAAGTATCTTTCCTTCCATTGAGTGATTCTCACTCAAGATCCGAGACGATATTGGTTTGTTGGCCAAAATCAAGGCCTTTGTCTGTCAAAGATGTGTTTGAATCACGAAGGATTCTCACTCAGATGTGTCTGTCAAAGTAATACTTGTGCTAGCGGAAGAGAGGAAATGGAGAGATTTGATCTATGATCAATGTGTTAAGTATCCATCCGCATATCATTATTATTTTATTTATACGCGCTTTATTATGTGTTTAGAATGCATGTTTAAGGGTGTATGGTGATGAGACCTTAACAAAGATAATAAATTGGTTGCCAATTTGCACGCGAAAAACCCTCACACAATATTAAGCGTTTTTCCTTCCATTGAGTGATTCTTACTCAAGATCCAAGACTGGCATTGGTTTGTTGGCCAAATTCAAGGCCTTTGTCCGTCGAGGATGTGTTTGAATCATGAGAGCTTTGTTCCATATCGGTGTCTTGTCCAAGTTGTGATTTGTTGGCCAAAGTCAAGATCACTTCTTGTCCATCGACATTGATTACGAAGCTTTCCAAGGTCAATGAGTCACGCTTAACTGGGATCACTAAGTTTGTTGTTCTAAAGCCAAGGCTTAGTTGATTCAGTGGAAAAATGTTAGGTAATATATTGGATATATTGGCATATATAAGATATATATTTCGGACTTGGATGTCCCCATACTGGATCTAGGAATTGGATAGGATCCAATTGATCTTAGAGATCTACCTAGTTAATTATAATACAATTTGTTGGCCAAAGTCAAGATTGTGTGACATTTAACGGGATCCTAGCCCGCTAGGAAACACGGTTTCCCGAGTACTCGACAGAGGGTTAGAGGCTCGCCGAAAAATAGTGGGAGGCAAGTATTAAATTTGCAATATTCGTTTAGTTACTTGCCATACGCGCTCAAATCAAATATCATTCGTCAAATAAATTAAATGTTAGTTGGACTAATATTTAAATCGTTGTTTTAATAAACAGTTGGACTGTATTCAAACTATTCATTTATAGTTGATTATATAATTAGATTATAGTAATCAATATACTTGAATTTAATTGATCATTTATAGTTGATTTTATAATTGGATTATAGTATCAATATAATTGAATTTAATCAATTAAATTATAATTGATTATATAGTTGGACTATAGTAATCATTATAATAAATAGTACCCGAAATCGTTGATTAAATAGTTGGACTATTAGAATCAAGATAAAATTGAAGGATTAGTGTTTAAAACATAATCCTGGATGAAAATGTATTTAAACGACTTTAATTTTCAAATTGAGAATATTTTCAGGATAGTCCTGAAAACTAAGAAGTTACTTTATTTGATAAAATAACATCTTAGGCCTAAGCCCGGAGTTAAGCAAATAGTAGAGCATGATCTTTGGAAGATTCATGTAATGATAACTTTAGTGCTTAATCCATTAAGCTTGCCGCAGTAGACTCCTTAATTTCTTAATCAGAACTAAGGATTAGATCCTTAAAGTATGATAATGAAATTGAAGGATCTTCATAGATCTATTCTTAGATCTTAGAAGTACAAATTGCAATAAATAACTCTTGGAGAGTTAATGGCTATTCTCAAGGAGTCAAAAGCCAAAGTTTGCAATAAGGCAAGAAGCGCAAGGCGCATTTTACTTCGACATCCCAGAAGGCCAAAGGCTTTTGGAGTGTGGAAAAAGGCAAAGGCAAAATCATTACAATCTTCTAGGAAGATGACAGGACATATCCCAAAATGTCTGCCTAAATTGTGGCAAACGGAATCGCGGAAGCGTGACTGCCGTTTGGACAAGGCAGACATGAAGGAATTAAAGACGGTGCAAGGCTCCGGCTTTAAATATGTTTGTCATAAATATGTTTAATACTAGTATTAAAATTGGATTTTAAATACTTAGTGTGTTACATGAATATGTACTGGTGTTCAGAATCTGCTATAAGCAGGATTCTGACTTCAATTGAGGTTTATCTGCGAATTGAGAACGGGACGAAAGTCGCTGTTTTAACCGTAGATACCTAATTTTAGGAACTGCCCTTGAGGTGTGTACTTCAATTAGGAAACTGTTGTAATGTAACTAGTTTGACTAGAAACATTATCTCTATATCAGTGTTTAATTGTTGCGGATTTACCTTTATATTCTAGAACACTAAAGCGTTTTATTTTATAAAGATGATATTGAGATAAACACATTAGATGTGACTAACAGAATTTATATTTTGAATATAAATATATCTCAAACATATAACATGACAAACAAATAGCTCAAACTGATTTGATTAGAAGAGACTTAGTTGTGGCATTGTTGTATGGGACACAATTAATAAGACTCGTATATCCACACTTTCGAAGAGTGGGTACTAGGACAAATTTGATCCTACTCAAATAATGTCTACGAATCTAGTTTATTAGGCAAAGTTCTTAAAATACTATTTACTTGGTAAAAGTGTAAATGTCACCGATCTGTTAGCCCTAGTTCATAGTGAAGCAAGTGGGCCCATGTCTAGTTAGGCTAGAAGTGGATATGAATATTTCGTGACCTTTACGGATGTGGCATCGCGTTATGGTTATATGTTTCTTTTGAAACATAAATCGGAAACTTTTACAGTTTCGACACGAAATAGACAAACAGATCGGCTAAAGTATTAAACCATCACAGTTAGACCATGATGAAAATACTTAAGCAATAAATTTATTATATATTTGAAAGAGTATAGTATTCTTTCAATGAGGACTCCTCCCGGAACACGTCAACTTGACGGTGTGTCCGAACAGAGTAAGCGAATTTTGTTAGACATGATAAGGTTAATCATGAGTGCTCTGAGCTACCATTTCCTTCAAAGGATACGCATTAAACAGTGCAGAACTTATTTTGAATATGGTTCCATAAAAATATGTTAGACAAATTTCATATTAGATATGAACAGGAAAGAAACCAGGTTTCTCATTCCTAACATTTGGGAATGCTAGGCATATGTTTGGATGATACCAAACTAAAATACAAATCGGATAAGTGCCTAATTATAGGATATCCTAGGGATACCTAAGTATAGTACTTATACAACTCACAAGAGAACAATGTAATTATTGCTCACCATGCGGTTTTCCAAA
Organism: Zanthoxylum bungeanum; assembly: GCA_019454045.1. NCBI lineage: Eukaryota > Viridiplantae > Streptophyta > Magnoliopsida > Sapindales > Rutaceae > Zanthoxylum > Zanthoxylum bungeanum. The sequence continues at coordinate 112,108 of SKCR01035861.1, forward strand.
GAAGAATACCTAAATGCAGTGGTAAGTGGGAGGATAGTAAAACTCGATGAAAATCGGAGTAATACTATTCCAGGCACCGATTCCTTAATGGAACACAAATAGTTCATCAAGGATGAGACTATACCAATAATCTTCGAATACACAAGAACCACGTAAGTCGGAGAGATTCAGAAGACAACCTGGGGTATGAGTTTCTGATCTCACCTCATAAAGATGTCTATCTTATTGAGGAACACCAACTGACTAAGTATGAGGAAATGATACAAGGTATTGACTCTCTATTATGGCAAAGTGCCATGATGACCAAATGGATTCCATGTATACCAACTATGTTTAGACACTAGTTGTTGTACCGGAAGGCATTGTGCCTATTGGTACTGTATAAGTCTTCAAGGAAGACATACATGGAAGGCAACATACCAACGTACTAAGCTAGGCTTGTAGCGAAAATGTATCGTTATCAACATTGTGTTGATTACAACGAAACCTTTACATGTTGCCACGATAAATCCATTTGGATAATGCTTGCTGATGCTGCACGTTTCATTTATGAAATGTGACAGGTGAACGGGAAAATCGCTTTCCTTCAAAGGAAACCTTTTTGAGAATGTTTACAACATCCTGTCGGTTTTGTCGTACCAAAACTAGCAAACAAGGTTTGCAGGTTATTCGATCCATGTTTGGATTGAAGCAATCATTGGGTTCTTGGAATTATCGTTTTGATGTAATCATAATAGTTTATGATTTAATTCAAAACAAAATGATTCTTGTGTATATAAGGAGGTTAGTAGGAGCGCACTGACAATCGTTGTCCTATATAATAATGATAAAATATGTCATTTCTTGGAAATGATATTCCCATAAAACAATCGACGAAAGCTTGGCTTTCGAGAAAATTCTCCGTAGAATTCTTAGGAGAAACAACCTTTATTCCAGGAATAAAGATCTACTAGGATAGATTTAAAGTTGTTAAAACTCTTCAAGAACTCGTACATTGAAATAAATGTACGCGACCTGGTGTCTCATACGCTTTGAGCATATAGATTCACAATCAGGCCAATCCAAGTGATAGTCACTGGATTGATGTTAAGAACATCCTTTAGTATCTTAGAGAACTAAGGATGATGTCTTAAACTATGGAGAAGGAGAACTTGAGGTGACTAGGTTCACTGCTGCAAGTTTCCTAAACCGATAAAAATGACTACAAGTCGTATCAACGGTACTATACAGTTTGAATAACGAAACAGTGAGCTGGAAATCTTCCAAGCAAGATACTGTTATCGAATAAACAACAAATGCGGGTTATTACTACAGCTGAGGCAGCAATAGAAGCCATTTGGGTCGATAATAAATCTAATTATATTAGATATAGTTCTATTAGCAGCTGAGTTAGGCTAAAGCAGACTAAAGAATTAATGGTCTCATCAACGATCCAGATACATACTTTGACTATTCATCTGATTCGTTCAGATCATACATCGTGGCGATGTGATGATCGTATAAATCGCATCAGATGATAATCATGCAAATCCGCTGACGAAAGCTTTTACTCAGCAGTTTGAGCCAACCGTACATAGTTCGAAATACGTATACTACGCAATACTACGTATACTACGCCTGATATAGATCACTTATTCCTGTAAGGATATTTCTGGAGAATTGGGTAGGCATGGCGCTTTGCTAGAAGCTAACCTTGTCTTGTAAATCGTTAAAAACGTAGTACTAGGTACTTACGTGTTCGGATAGTCCGACGACCGAATTTACTGCCAACATATCCGGGGATCTCATGGGTTGCTTCCCGAAGATTCACCGATGACGTATGACTCGCACTTTATTAATCTGGGATTAATTAGATGAGAGAGAAAATTAATCTGGGATTAATTATGGAGATATTTTATCTGGGATAAAATATCATTTAAAAAGAGAGAACGATTAATTTGGAATTAATCGATAAAATAATATATTTGATATATTATACGAAATTGGATTTCGATGCGGAATTGAAATTAGATTTTAATTCGGGCAAACGAGTTAATTTAGAATTAATTCGTTAGCGACGTGAATAGTGATTTTGCTAGGCATAATTATTTAATTGAGTTGCAACGGAAAATTTTTTAATTTGGAATTAGCGAACCCGAGCCCGATAGTGTTTGCGGGCGCACTCGCATTTCGAATTCAAGTGCGGGCCGCAAGTCACATCAAACGTCAAATCATTATTCACATCAAGCGTCAAATCACATGTCACTTTGAGTGATGTGACAATTTGATTGAATGATTGATTGATGGGAGTTGTTGGCATTTATGCCTTGACTTTTTGTATTTGGTAAATCAATTATTTGATTTTTGGAAAATGAATAATGTGTATTATATACACAAAATCAAATACAAAATTACATAACTCTTACTCTCTCTTTGGTTCACGTTTTTTGGAGCCATTTTCCTCTCTCTCTCTCTCTCACGGTCTTGGACCTCCTTTCATCTTCTGGTTTTCTGCTACTGCCGTGAGTCATGGAGAAATGAAGAGATGATTTTGTTGCAAAATCAAGATTGCTAGCACACCATTTGGGTCTTGCGAAGGTGATAGATAACCGCACACGTGGGCTTGGAATGCACTTGAAAAGCTTGGAGCTTTATGGACATCCATGGCCGATTCTTGGAGGATATTTTTCAGCTCAAAGCCGAATTTTGGAGAGCCAAAACAGTGGACTGCCGAGCCTTGGAGGATAAAAGCTTGAAGTTTTGTTCTTCACCGCATCGCTCAACCGATCATTGTGAGTATTCCGCGACTTCCTTTGATGTATTCACATATTGTTTCTTGCTTGATAATCGATCCTCGGGACCGTAGAAACTCCAACACAGGATAATCTCTATATTATGGATCAAAAGACCTGGGGAGTCTTTAATGTCGTC